>WELA01013572.1:340302-367512 GCA_009602735.1 Mesotaenium endlicherianum | reverse complement strand
GACAGTTACGTGAATCCTAAATGTCAGCATAGTGACAGAGGGGACAGCCTGGCCCACATAAAGCACCTTGAGCTGAAGGTAAAAGGGCCTCGCACAACACTACATCACTTAACTTACCCTACAACACAATCATACGTTTATGTTTAGCGCATCGTAACTACGTCAACTTTTAGCAATCATCCTGTAAGGTAAACAGCATCGAATCCACTATACTAATACTAACATACTTCCTGCAATCCCTATGACAAAGGTCCATACCCTACTAACTTGTGCCCTGGTTACATGTGCAGGATGGCGCCCACCACACAAAAGGAGGACAGAAAGCGCAAGGCAGAAGAAGCCAGGAGGACAATGGAGCAATACCAGAAGGAGCTGGCGGCGACGTCCCTCACCAGGAGAGAACAAGAAAGGGTCCGCAAACAACAAGAGGCGGCAGAAGAGGCACAGAGGAAGAAGGATCAGGAAGCGGAAAACCTCAGGAAGGCTGAGGAGGAGAGACAGAAGAAACAGCAAGAAGAAGCGGCAGCGGCAGAAGAGGAGAAAAGAAAAAAGATTGAAGCGGACAGACAGAAGAGCTTGGCCACTTACAGGTATACTGTGGTGGGTGGCCAAAACTTCGATAACCTGAAGGAAGCATTGCTGGCAGCCCAGGAGATCAACAGGCTGGAACAGACAACACTGCTACAGAAGGAAGGAGCTACAGCACTGGACAGGTACATCGAGACACACACCGGCGTGGTCCTTTACGAAGATTATGCTAAGATGGTGGGCTATACAGCAGAGCAGGCCCGGTATCTCGCAGATGATTCAGAGGACAAGCCGGTCCCCATACCGGGAATAGTGGGAGATCAGAGACTCATCCGGATGGTGAGCATGCGGCCCGATAGCTTTAAGGATACGGTATTCTACCTCACACTCCTGCCAGCTTACAATGAAGTTGAGAGAAGGAGCTGGGAGTACTTGGCCAGGGAAGCAGGACAGCAGATGTTCTCTCCCCACTGGTTCCCGTGTAAACTGAGGAAGGCTGAGCACGGACCCCAGTACTACCAGCAGCCAACAGACTGGAGGTGGATGACCGTCACAAATAAGAAGCAGGAGTGTGACCGAGCCCAACCGGATGACTTCCACTATGGCCTAGACGGCTATCTCATCCTACCACCTCACATTGCCCCTTGGGATCCCAGGCTGAAAGGATGCCGGAGCAATATGAATGCAGAGACCAAGGAGCATAGGAGGAGGGGAAGAGACTTCATCTCTAAGGGAAAGCATGCCTTTGTCAAATGGGCAAAGAATGCAGGCCGGATAGATATCAGCAGGCTGAAGGCCAAGCAACCTCCAGCGCGCCCTAAGAAAGGGAGGTCGGTAGACTACTCCATGTCTACTAGGGAGCAGGACGACTTAGTGGACGAGACCCCTACTCTCTCCGAGGAGGAGGATGAGGAGGATGAGGAAGAAGAACAAGGCAGAGGAGAAGCATCAGCAGCAGGTACTCAGGATACCCAGGGGCAGGCAGGGGCGCTCCCTAAAGAACCACGATCAGGTATTTAAAAATGTGATCCCCGTTATGGCGACAACTGGACCCCGCGCTCGCTCCCCCAGCCCACCTGCCCAAGCAGGGGAAGAAGCTGATCTGACTGTACTGGGCAGCAGACACAGGCAGAAATCCCCAGAGGACAGGGGTGCCAGAAGAGGGACACGCGGGTGGGCCAGAGGTATGCCAGCCTCCCCCTCCGCTCAGGGGCATGTACCTCTAGCCAATGTATTTCAGCATCCTACTGGAATGCCTGTCTATGTGGGAATCAACACCCAAGTGGTTGAAGAGCAGGCCACCATCCTCCGTTCTCCTCGAGGGCCAACTTTAGAGCAAACAGGGTTCTTTAGAAGGCCAGCTGACAGACCTAGAGGGCTGTCCAGATCTAGGTCCAGATCTCGGTCTCCTGATCCTGAAGCCCCAGGAACAACCCCTTAAGGTGACAGGCTGAGAAGACAGTCAGTAGGGGAGGCTGGTCAGGGTCAGTTCCTTTATTTAAGGCTTTGGCAGTTTAATGTTGTCGAGGCGACAACAAGTTAAGTTGGAGGGATTGTAATGAATCAGTATACTAGTGGATATAATAGTTAATTATGTTCAGCCTGCTGAAATTTAGTTAATAGTCAATCTGCTGGACTTTACATAATTATCAGTTTAATGACTCAGCCGGAAGCAGCAGGCTGAAGTCCATATAAGTCAGCTTGCTGACCCATTCTTTGACAGCCAGCTGACTTCCGTGCTCGGTTGCAGCGAACTGCCTTGACTTACACCTAAGTACGATATGCTAGATGAATGGCCAGATGACATCCCTATGATGGATGGCTATTCGGGATGATGGGAGATGGCGGTGGATTTGGTTAACCGAGGTCCTACCAACGTGGTTAACTCCCGGGTAGGCGGTGCCATCGCACTGACCGTTGAACAGTAAACTCATTCCATGTACATATGCTAGGCATTGCTCTCGAGGTCAGCATTCGGAAACGAGGCCAACTCTCCTTTACAGCTTACTGAGAGAGATCTGAATCCAAGGCGAGAAGCCATTGGTACGCACTGTCTTCCAACCTTGCTTATGTATGAGTTTACTGATCTGCATTATTGATGCTAGTTTACTCGCATTTGACTTACGAGTATTATTCACTGCTAGTGTATTGTCCTTTGCCGTTTAACTAGTTAACGGAAATCGCCATAAAGATTACTTGCTGATATAAAGATCTTTATTAATTGTTAATCGCTTATTTGGTAAGTCGATTCATTTCAGACTCCATCCAATCTTGGGTCCCAAGCCGCAATATGAGGGGGCAATACTATGTTCCCCTTTAGGTCTGTCAGGAAATCCTCATCCGTCGCCCTGTCATTCTGCTGGTCCCTCATGTTGATGGTCATCCACCGCCAATTGGTGGACTTTTGAAAGAAGGCAGGGTCTGTCCTTTTAAGAGTACGAGGGTACCAGTGCCCTGCAAAGTCCAGCTGACTGGTTTCCCTGGCCACGAATTCCCAGCTCCTCCTCTCCACCTCGTTGTACATGGCCTTGAACTTGTTATGGGGTGTTGAGTCCTTGAAGCTGTCCGCGTCCATGGGGATCATCTTGATGACCCTATCTGCCCCCCAGATACCATGAATCGAGACAGCTCCTGCTTCGTTCACCTGGGCCATTGCCTTGGCCTCTCCGATTGTATATCCTACCATCCTGGCGTAATCGTGGTAGAGGAGGAGCCCTGTGCTGACCTCTATATACTTGTCAAAGTTTTCGGATGTCTCCCCTTCCTTCTGGAGGATTTCCTTCTGCGACTCACTGCGACTTCTCTGGGCATACTTGAAGGCCTCCTCTAGTAGATCAAAGCCCTTGCCCAGCACTGTGTAGCGGTAGCTGCTGATTCTCCTCTGTTCTTCTTCTTGAGCCTGCTGCTTCCACTTCTCCTCAGCTTGCCTCTCCTCCTCTGCTTTCTTGGCCTCCTCTGCAGCTTTTCTGTCCATTTCTTCCTGAGTGGACCTAGAGTGGAATACCTGGTGTGAGTGAATATAATAAAAAATTGAGTTAGAGAGCAAGTGAGTGTGAGCGCAGGTTGAGTGTGTAATATGGTGATCAGAGACTTCCACTCCCTCCAACTTAAATTTAAAGGTGGGCTGCCTGTCACAACTGTCACTAACTGTCACATCCCCCTCCAACTTATATGGAGACTGGACCTCCTGTCACCTTCCCATGTCTACTGAAGGGACAGTTAGGGCGGTGCCCCAGCCGCCCGAAGGTGGAACCGTTTCAACGCCCCTTTGGCATTGGTCAGCTGGTCTTTAAATTCCCAAGTGTCCCCAGAGGCATCGTAACCCTTCCATCAAATGAGGTACTTCATGACATATTTAGACGATCGACGGACCGAGCGAGCGTCTAAAATCTTATCGACCTCATATTCCTCAGGGTCGCCGTCCCGGACAGCGGCGACCGGTCCCGGTTGGACAGGTAACCGACCTGTGAACAGTGTATCACCTTTGATGTATGGTTCCAGGAAGGAGACATTAAACACCGGGTGACCCTTGTAGTCCGCTGACATGTTCAGTTTGTAAGCATTCTGACCGATACGACGTACCACCGAATATGGACCGACCCAGACAGGGCCAAGCTTTTTCTTGACCACACCAGGGAGGTACAGGTGCTGAGAATGCAGTTTGACTAAATCCCCCTTAGAAAATGTCAGCTCCCGACGGTGTTGATTAGCGTATTTTTGTTGGTTTTCTTGGGCCTTTTGCAGGTTTCGTTGAACTTTTGACACGGTGTCAGCAAACTCCTGAGTTAACTGGAGGGAGACCTGGTTGTCAATCCCTTCAGGGCAAGTTAAAGACTCCCCCAATACATCTAAAAGAGACTTAGGAACTCTACCCAGGCTGAGTTCAAAAGGAGTCTTGCCCGCTGACGTGTGCACCGCACTGTTGACCGCAAACTGAATTTGAGGCAACAGGTCATCCCAATTATCATGTTTTTGGTTAATATATGCTCTGCGCACCTCCTGCAGAACTCGGTTAGTTCTTTCAGTCTGCCCATCAGTCTGAGGGTGGTTTGTTGTGCTGAGCATCTGTTTGACTCCCATTAACCCCATTAAAGCTCTCCAGAACTTAGAGGTGAATTTTGAGTCCCTGTCTGAGATGATATTAGAAGGGAGCCCATGTTGGCATACTACATGGTTGTAGAATTGTCTCGCTGTTTCGAGTGCAGTTACTTTCACAGTTGTGGGGATAAAAATGACCATTTTTGTCAATTTATCCACGACTACCAGTATGGAATCATGCCCATTGACAGTTCTTGGTAGTGAGACCACCCAGTCCATGGATATAGTTTCCCAGCGTCCAGCTGGGATGGGCAGCGGTTGCAAGAGACCTCCGGGTGGTGTGTGCCGAGACTTATTTCTCTGACACTGGTCACAAGATTTGACATATTTCAAGACCTCCCGGGGTAACACCTCCCAATGATAATGTTTTGCCAGTTTGCCAACAGTTTGGCCTGCCCCAAATGTCCACCCAGGAGACTGTCATGAGCTTGACTCAGTAAGAGAGACCTTATTTCCAAGTCGTTAGGAATGACCAGCTTCAGCCTGCCTGTAGTGGTTTCATTCACCTAGACCCCTCCCTTAAGCTTATACCCGAGTGTAGTAGCACGACACATACCAGTAGTGGGGCTGGGCTCAAATGTTGGGTCAGAAAGGTAGGCTTTCCTAAGTTGTTCTAGGAAGGACTTTTTCACCTTTAGTGAAGTGAGTGCACACAGGACTTTATCTACAGCATGCTGACTAAAGTTCCTTTCTTGCAAGTCAGGTCTTCTAGAGAGTGCATGAGCAGGATTTCCCTGGTTTGTAGTCGATCTGGACTTGGAACTGCTCCAGCATCTGGCTCCAGCGGTTCTCCCTCCTCGACAGCTTGGACTTCTTCTGAAAGTGGGTCAGAGCTAGATGATCTGTAATCACCTTAAAAGCTTTACCATGTAAGTATGCTCTCCACTGTTTGAGTACATGAATGATAGCTAGCAGCTCTTTATCATGCACTGAGTAATTAATCTCCGCTGGATTAAATTTCATAGACTCATACAACACAGGATGCCACTCTTGCCGTACCTTACCATCCTTTGTGGTTTTGTCAGCAGGCTGCAACAAAATAGCACCCATGGCAAAGTCAGAGGCATCAGTAACCACCCGCACCGGTTTGCTGGGGTCATACACGGCTAGCACTGGAGCAGAACAAAGGGCATCTTTAAGGGTCTGGAAGGCCTCCTGCTGCTCTTCCCCCCACACATACCCGATGTCTTTCTTAGTAAGGTCAGTCAGTTTACTGGCCTTTGTGGAATAATTCTCAATAAATCTCCTATAGTAGTTAGCCAACCCGAGGAAGGATCTAACTTCAGAGACAGACTGTGGTACTGGCCAGTCCCTTATGGTCTGGACTTTCTTAGGATCCACACTGATGCCCTCTTTAGTGACAACGTGGCCTAAGAGTTCAATACTTTCCTTAAAGAAATCACACTTGCTCATTTTAGCATATAAGTGATTTTTCCGCAGAGTGTCCAGGACTGTCTTTAAGTGTGCTGAGCTTATCTTTAGAGAAAATTAAAATATCATCCAAGAAAACTTGCACAAACTTATCCAGGTAAGGTCTGAAAATGTCATTCATAGCAACCATGAAGATAGCAGGAGCATTATTCAGTCAAATGGCATCACGTTGAACTCATAGTGTCTATCACGTGTGCGGAAGGCAGTCTTGTGTTCATCCCCCTCAGCAATTCCGATTTGATGATAACCGCTCTTGAGATCTATCTTACTAAACACCTTAGCGCCAGACAGGGTATCAAGCAAGTCCTCGATTCTGGGTGAAGCATACTTGTTCTTTACTGTAATTCTGTTCAGGGCTCTGTAATCCACACACATTCGCATACTGCCATCCTTTTTCTTAACAAATAGGATGGGTGCGCCGTACGGTGATTTACTGGGAGAAATATAACCATTTTCCTCCAGCTCTGCAATCTGTGTTTTCAACTCCTCGCTCTCCACATGAGACAAGCCATACGTGCGTTGCCAGGGTGGCTGACTCCCAGGTAATAAATCAATCCTATGATCTACTTCCCTCTTAGGGGGTAGTCCTGGAGGCATATTAAATACATCCAAGTACTGAGCAACAATTTTTGCAGCAGTAGGGTGCTCCGGAGGGCTTACCTTTTTCTCAACCACTTCTTCAGGTTGAGGAGGTACCTCTCTTAGCAGCAGACAGAACATTCTGTCTTCCTTCCGGTTCCAGCTTTTCACGAACTCCATTGCATTCAGCAACTTGCATCCTTCTAGAAGCCTCTTCTTTTCCTTCATTTGCCATCCACACAGGACAAGAGGAAGAGCACTGGTGGGTGCCAAGTCAGTCTGCCCATCACTGGCTCCTCTCACTTTAACTATACCTCTGCTCCAACACACTTCAGCTTGATGTCTATTAAGCCAGGACCTGCCTAGCACGAGATCATAAAAGCCAGTGTAGAGTACTTCAAACGTAAGCGTTTCAGTTAGAACTGCAATGCCAGAACCTAACTGGACCTCAATAGGCTTGGTTATAACTCCTCCCGGGATACTTGAGGCATCTCCAAGGAATATTTTTCTATTCCCTTGGGTGACAGTAGGCAGCCTTAGCCGCTTAACTAAGTCCTTGTGGATGAAAGTATGTGACGCCCCTCCGTCAACAAATGCCCTCACCTTCCTACCTGCAATCATGCAATGCAGTAGGATAGGGGGGACTGTCTTTTCCTGACTTTCGCATTGTTCTCCTGACGTAGCAAAGAAATGTTGGACATCAGGTGGAACAAGAGCATCCAGAGTGTGCACTCTCTGGACGTCTATATTGCTGATGGTCTCCTTTATCTGGTTGTCAGGCATGCATAGTGAATCCAGTTCAGCAGGACCCATAATACCTGCTACGAGGGCAGCTAGTGACGACTCACTATCTCTAGCATCCTCACAGTCAGTAGACTGGATTACTGACTGTTGCTGTCTTTTAAAGGCTGGTCTTTTCTCTCGACCTTAGGCAGGTGCTTGACCGGACACTGTTCTCTGTAGTGGCCTTTCTGCTGACAATGGTAGCAAGTAGATTTTGCTGAGGCTGGTCTCGGCTTAGTCCTACCACCACCCCTTCCATAGCCACCTCGAGAGGGACCACCTCTACCTCTAGACTGAATAGCATTGTACTCATACTCATATTCATCACCCTGATTATCCTCAGCCTGGTCTCCTTCAACTGCATTGTAGGAACCGTGGGGCTTTTTGACAATCTTAGACACCAAAGCGTTACTCTGGCGCTTGTGATTGAACTGCTGCTGATCCCAGGCGTCAGCATCCTGGATCAAGTCAGCCAGTTTCTCATACTTTTTCTCAGCAAAATGACCAGAGACCTCGGATTTCAAGCCATACCTGAAGTATGCTATCCTATACCGTTCTGGCAAATCAGGCTGCTTCATCATGTTCTCTTGGAACTTTTGAGCAAACTCAGCAACTGAAGTGGTCTGCTTCAGTGTCAGGGAGATCATCGCATAGATAGCTTTCTCCTGCTGGTTGATGACATCAAACTTCTCATGCAACTTCTCGACAAACTCTACCCACGTAGGGTCACCGAGTTGCCGAGCCTTACGCTCTTCCTTCCAGTAAAGCCACCAGTCTGCGGCACTGCCTTTCAGTAGCGCACCGGTGTGCCTGACCTTCTCGTAATCTTGCAGTTCTGGGTAGTTCTCCAGCCACTGCTCAACATCCGCGAGAAACTTGATCAGGTAATATTTTCTGTTTCCCTCAGGATCATAGTCCTGGGGAGGTTTCGGCTTGGGCTTACTAGGCCCTCGGCCACCACCACTAGTGGTGTGAGACCCCAGTTGGTCTCTGTCCCGGAGTAGGGACATTATGATTCTTTTGTCCTCCTGCTGGGACTGATACATGGTCGCCATTTGCGACTGCATCTGAACGAACAATGCTCCCAAGTCTACATTTTGGGGTGGTAGATTAGCAAATGCAGCAGCAGCATTGGCATCTACTCGCTGAGTAGTGTCCTCAACAATCCCTCTTGCTCCTGCAGCAGCAATTCCTGCCGCATTCAGCCGGTCACGTATTTGACCTAGGGGTACATTGAGTTGTACGGCAGGAGGTGGGTTCAGAACATTGGCCCTTGATGCCATAAGTTCTTCAACAGTGCGCTCGTCAGCTGGCTGTCCTTCCCTCCTTTGTATATCTTCAGCGGCCTTTGCTACTTGTTCAGCTTCTAGTCTGGCTATCTCCTCCTCAGCTTGCTGAGCTGCGACTGAGGCAATAGCAGCTGCCTCATCTGCAGCCTCCCTAGCTGCAGTATCCGCTACTGCTTCCGAATAGGTACGGTTTCCCGCTACATGGCTTTCCGCCTGGTTTTCGACATTCTCGTTATCCTGGTTCTCCATGTCTCGGGAGTTGCTAGTTTGAGACCTTGTCCTTACCATACAAAGAAGACTGTGATAACTGCTCCGATACCACTGAAATGAATCGACTTACCAAATAGGCGATTAACAATTAATAAAGATCTTTATATCAGCAAGTAATCTTTATGGTATTTCCGTTAACTAGTTAAACGGCAAAGGACAATACACTAGCAGGGAATAATACTCGTAAGTCAAATGCGAGTAAACTAGCATCAATGATGCAAATCAGTAAACTCATACATAAGCAAGGTTAGAAGACAGTGCGTATCAATGGCTTCTCGCCTTGGATTCAGATCTCTCTCAGTAAGCTGTACAAGAGAGTTGGCCTCGTTTCCGAATGCCGAACTCGAGAGCAATGCCTAGCATATGTACATGGAATGAGTTTACTGTTCAACGGTCAGTGCGATGGCACCGCCTACCCGGGAGTTAACCACGTTGGTAGGACCTCGGTTAACCAAATCCACCGCCATCTCCCATCATCCCGAATCGCCATCCATCATAGGGATGTCATCTGGCCATTCATCTAGCATACCACACTTAGATGCATATCGAGGCAGTTCGCTGCTACCGAGTACGGAAGTCAGTTGGCTGTCAAAGAATGTGTCAGCAAGCTGACTTAAGGTGACTTCAGCCTGCTACTTCGGGCCGAGTCATTAAACTGATACTAAATATAAAGTCCAGCAGACTGATCATTAACTAGGCTGAACTTATTTAACTATATTATTGAAATGAATATCATGTCAACCAATATACTGATTCATTACATTGCGGGAAATCAGGACATGAGAAGAGAGATTGTCCGTCCCCGGATGCTAAGCAACTATCTGCTAGCAAGGCGCAGATATGCACACATTGCAACAAGTAAGGACACTCAGAAATTGAGTGCTGGTCTTGGAACCCAAATCTAAAGCCGCCATGGGCAAATGCTGCCACAAAAGAGGCAGTCAAGGAGGAAAAGAAAGAAAAGGGTGGCTTTGGTAATCGCAAGGGTAACCAGAAATATAACGCTATGAGTGCAAAAATTGCTGAGTTGAAAGCTTAATTTGCAAAACTAAATGCGCCTAATGTCTACTATGATGCGAATGTTGCAAAAAAGACCGTCTGTAAAGGCGAGAAACTGATGCCTAAAAAGGCTGTCGGTGCAATGGCTGCCGAGCGAGCAGATCACGACCGTCTGGTGCCAAGGAATGCTGGGAAGCTTCCTCAGACTTCCCGGATCACTCTGGATGAAAATGAGATCTCGCAGCTGCGACAAGCTAGGCCTGGGACGCGTAAGATATTTAGTTTTTCAATGGAGAAGCTGAAGGTCCTGGTGGAACACCGGATCCAGCATGCTCCTTTGCTTTCTCTCGCTGATTTGCATATCACATACCCGTTCACGGTTGAAGAAGCTGGACATCAGCTGGATATAGCTGAGGAGGGTGCAAACAGCGCCTCATTGCCTACCAACTTCAGCACCGTGAGAGTGCATAATAGGAATGGTGCACTAATATTCAACAAATGGGCAGCCCCCAACATTTTGTTGGACACGGGCGCACAGCCAATCATCCTGGGAAAACGAGTTGTGAAAGCTCTAGGATTGACAGCAAAGGACCTGAAAGAGAGTCCTTTCCTGTGTTGAGCACTGCCTCAGGGCAAGTCTCAAAGTCTTGTGGGATTACTTGCAAGCCTGTGAAAATCACAGTAGATTCAGGGATACCTGAAGAGGCGTCACTACTCATGGAGTGCACAGTGACGAAGGTAGAGAACTATAATGTTCTCTTGCGAACAGAAGCGCTGATTCTTTTGAGTATGGTCATTGATCTGCGGAAGCGGAGGGTGACTTACCAGTCAACGGATCAGCAACCGGCAGGAGAAATTTCTGTGAAGATGGTTTGCACAGGAGAAGCAAACTACGGGCTACTACACTGCTGCGTTAACGACAGGTACCTAGAATCCTACGATAACATCATAAAGCGCGAAGAGGAAAGCTATACGAGCATCAACATGCCAATACCCTTGGTATGGCAACCTCGGATTATGGAGCAATTGGAAACTGTGAGTAATAGGGACCGTGGCTTGCAAAAGCTGCTGCCAGTACCCTACCCAGTTACCTCTGCTGCAAACCTGATGCCTGGAGTCGAGCCGCTGCCGCAAGGCATTGTCAGGATGGGAGATCCTTTTCGTAAAAAGGGAGTAGTGGGGTTGGGATTGTTCGCCGGACTTGGGTCTGGGACCATAGCAATGATCCAGCAAGGGATACGGGTGACCAAAATTCTGTATGTGGACAATGATAACCACGCTTTTCTAGCATTCAAAGAAGTCATGAGTCAGATGCAGCAAATGCATCACTTTCAGGAGTTGGTGCCTGCATACACCAATGTGAATGCATCGCTGGAGGCAACAATATTAATGTGAAGCCTGAAGAACTGTATGGCTACAGGATTGACTGGATTTTTGCTGGATTCCCTTGTCAACCGTTTTCTCAAGCTGGGAACAGGAGGGGATTCAGTGATCCACGAGCACAATACTGGGGATGGATGGTGAAAATCATCAGCATGCTGCGGGAACGTCACCACTATCACCCATCAGTGTTTGTGGTTGAGAACGTGCATCCAGGAATGGATTTCAAGCAGATGAAGCCGGGAGAGCCATGGCTGATTTCGACTCCACCTTGGGTCATCATGCGCTAATCAACGACGCCAAGCACGGAGGATTATCCCATAGGGCCAGAATATATTGGACCAACGGCATGTCTATTGAGGTCCTGAGAGAGATGGAGGACCTTACGCGGCAATCACCGACGGCATTGACAATGGAAGAGGCGCTGGCGGTACGTACCAGGCCATTGACCAGGAGGGATTCCTATCCATAGTGCGTCATTAACGAACCAAGTCAGCCAAGGGTGGTACTGCCTATCTTCACAGCATATCCAGGATCCCGAGCCTTCATAGTAGGTGGACCAGGAATGGTCCAAGACATGCATGAAAGAGATGCCGTTTGGAGAGAGCCTACTGCGGTGGAGAAGGGAAACTGCCTTGGAATACCCGACACCATAGCTCGGCAGATAGTCGGTGCTGTAGGGTCAGATGAAGTTGCGAAGATTTTTGGCAACATGATTGGACAGCACTCTATGACTTGGCTGGTGGAGACAATCACGACGTGGCAGCAGTTGACCTTCACCAACAAGCCTATGCCGAGGCCAAGACCAGTGACAATTGGGATCCATGTGGTGCCAACATCTGATCAGAGGGCTATCAGGACGGCACATCAGCAACAAGAAGAATACGATGTGCAAAGAGACGCAGCGGAAGTTGCCAGAGACAGAGCATTCAGGGAAGCTAGGGTAGTTGAATTAATGAAAGGCCAGGATTTGTTGAATCGGATCAATAACCGGACCGCTGAATTACAAGCACCTCTGGAAAGAGAGGATACACCCATGGGGGACCAAACGTCTGAGCAGACGACGCCGCTGCCATGCGCAGAAGACGGTACGCAGGACATCCCGCCATCTATGAGAAACGCCACTCACAGTCAGATATTTAGGAGATCACCTTCCGGAGCCGCGACATCAAGGCGTGAGGAGACTCTTGAAGATGCCAGATCAGGGTATGATACCCACCTCAGCCCAAGAGCAGCTGGGCGCGGAGACAACAAGCAGGAAAGCTCAAGTAGCTAGGAAGCTAACCAAAAGTGTCTATCATCTTCACCAGAGCAAGCGCCGTTACAAGACATGTCAGAGGAGTCTGAGAAGAAGACCCTTGAGCCAACGCTTGAAGACTTTGAATACTATCTAAATCAAGCATCAGTGCAAGAGCGCCAGCGCAGCATTGGTGAAGGGCCAAGATGGGCGTCTGAAGAGTCCTATGATGCCTACAGAGCATCCCTCGGAGAACGCCAGTGCAATATTGGTGAATGGGCTAAAGAGAGTAGCCAAAATTCAGGAGATTCTGGAGGGTTTGCAAAGACCATGTGCCTCGAAGTGATATCCGAGGAACGCAAGGAGGAGTCGGGCAAGAAATTGTCCATAACACCTTCTTTGATGAGCCTAGAGCCGCAGGCTAAGGGGCAACAGCAGGGTTTAGCCAGTCAGACAGCTGAATCCATTGCAAGGCAGATCATGGAGCAGCTGCTGGAAGCAGACGCTCGACAACACAAGGAAGAGGAAGTGGCTAAGGCGGCAAGCGCTCTGTAATCAGCCATCGTCAACCTTGCGAAGCTCAACACAGATAATGATGGAGAGCCACCACCGCCTGGAGTGGAGAAGTCAGTTGAAGATGAGGCAGAGATGCCAGACCTTCCAGAGTTTGACCTGCCGTCAGTCACCAGTGAAGAGGAGATTTGGGAAGAAATTCCACGTTTCCCTACCCCAGAGCTGGACTTGTTGGAGCTACATGGGTGGTCAACCACTTGATAATGGAGGGGCCCAGCCCGGCAGATCTATACAACGATCTGAGGTCGCCTACATCCAGCACTCCAACCGCCAGTTTTCCAACACCAGAAGCTACCCCACATCAGCTACAACAGCCGCAGGAAGTGGCTGCCTGCTCCGCTAAGGTGGAACCAACACAAGGTAATCCTCACGGTCGTGCAAGCAGACCAAGAAAGGTTGCCCGAGAAGGGAATGTACCTTTCAGGCGGATGCTGATGCGTTATCTCAAGTATAGGGGAGCAGCTCAGAGAGAAGGGGTTTCAAAAGGAACCATGGCTCCTCCTCCGCAACCTATCCTGGAGATTTTGCTGAGAGAGGGAGAGGATGGCTTGATTCGCAAAGCCATAGCATTGGGAATTCACATTCCCATGGTGAGCCCTTCATCCATTGAAACATGGGAGAAGGATAGTTCAGCTCCTAGGACACCTGCAGTTTCTGAAAGGGAATTGGTAGAGCTGAGAAGTACCATAAGCCGCTTGACAGCAGAGAATGCTGTGTACGCACAACTAGTTGCGACTCAAAGCCCGCAGACTCTGACACAAGCATGGAAGGTTACGCCACCAGCCAGGGAGGAGTTTGGCACAACCGTTCCGCGCATTGCTACCATTGAGCGCAAGTGGGGTTGGACAATCGACCCCGGAGCAGATCCAACAGGGTGGCCTTTGCCGAACCCGCCCCCACCACGTGAAGAGGGAGGAACGAAGACCAGCTGGACTGTAGCAGATGAAGAAAGGTTATTGAGGCAGCCCATCCGGAGGCGTCTGACATACTCCACTCAACAGGAGAGGCGACAATCCATCGGAGAAGGTAAAAGGCCTAAGAACCAGGCCGCCAAGCCTAAGTCAACGGAGGTGCAAGCTGCAAAGCCTGCCACCACCGCCTAACCATCGGGCAGAAAAGCCTGAAGGCCAGTGTAGTGATTTGAGTTATTGTATATTAGTATGGATATATTTTAATGCTTTCAATATATATTTGGAGTGGTATTGTGTGGATTCAAGTGTGAATAGGTACTCTAGTGACTTGGTTCATGTCCTTTGAACCTTCTAAGGCTTTTTCGAAGTTAGAGGAAAGACCTAGAAGAACTCCACGTGGCAAAAGTCACATGTGCCATTTTTAGGTCAAAAGGACATGTGTACATTATTCTAGAAAGAGGTGGCAAGTTTTGGAATGTGTTGGGTGCCAACACATCAACATACACCTTCCTAGAAATTACTTATGTAGCAAGTATATAAACAAGAGCTAGAACATAGAAAGACATTCCAGAATCACTCTTGTACTTGCCAAAATCCAGAAATATATTAACTTTCAAGAAGCCATCTCTCTTTCAAGAAGCTACCACTTGTGTTCAAAGATCCTTGTCTTGAATAGATAAAGTATTCTGTTTTACTAAGTACTTTATCTATCTGTTTCACTACAGCCAGGATGAGGGCGGAAAGCCCCCACTTGAACCCAAAGAGTAGCAACTACTGGATGCCTGTGTCGGGGAAAAGCACCCAAAAACTGAGGTTTTCACCATTGGAAAAATGGTCTCAGCCTAGCAAGGTGTTTGCTTTCACCAAGGAGGAGATTGGTAGAACCACTGCCAGTGTGTGTGAGATCACACTAACTACTGATAACCTAGTCAGACTTGCGCCGCATAAGCTCAGTCAGATCGAATGGGACTGTGTGGAGAAAACTTGCCAGGAGCTGCACAAGCTCGGCATGATTGAGAGATCAACCTCAATACATGGAGCTCCCACAGTAGTAGTTGCCAAGAAGGACGAGGCTGGCAATTATACAGCCACTTGTATGTGTGGAGACTACAGGCGACTGAATTTCCACACGGAGCCAGACAGCTATGTGATGCCTACTCCACAGCGGATCTTTGCGATTGCTACCACCGGGAAGGTGTTTAGCATCATCGATCTACGCCAAGGCTTCAACCAGATCCCCGTGAAAACAAAAGATCGAGTCTAGAAGAAGGCCATGAACGAGCTCAAGGAGCGGCTGGTAACGGCCCCAGTCTTGCGAACGCTTGACTACTCCATGTCGTTCAATCTACACACTGAGTGGAGTCGTGTGGGAATCGGCGCAGAACTCACTCAGGCCGCAAGTCCTAGAGAGGAGTACGTCATTTGCCTATGCCTCGCGCTCTAACAACCGAGCAAAGAGCAACTGCTCGTCCTACGAAGGAGAGCTACTGGCAGTGGTCTGGGCTGTCGCACATTTCAGAGAGTATCTTTAGGGAAGATCCTTCAAACTGATCACAAATCACTTGCTGTTACTCTGGCTGATGAAGAATGGAGACCTCGCTGGTAAATTGGCTCGCTGGGCTCTTAAGCTCCAGGAGTACCAGATGGCAGGGTTGCATTGAGCAGGTGTATTTAACAACAACGCCGATGGGCTCAGCAGGATCTTGGACCCATCCTCAGACGACATAACAGGAGCTCGAGAAGACGAAGATCTGAGCAGCCCAGCAGAGTTGGCAGCCTGCCTGGCCGAAATGGCTAGAATGGTAACGTCAGGAGAAGCTGAGCCTCTACCTCTGTTCAGTCCAGAGATCTGGAAAGATCAAGCCACTATGCACTGGCTGAAGACGGGAGTCTACATGGAGGGATTATCCGTGAAAAAGAAAGACCAGGTGAGCCATCGAGCTAAAAGGTTTTGCTGGAAACGCAATAACCTTTTCAAGATTGAAGAAACTTGTCAGGTGAAGTTGGTGCCAGAAACCACCAAAAGGCGAGCTCTAATGCGAGAAATGCACGAGAATACTAGACACTATGATGTCAAGAAGACGTACGATCTTCAAGAGCTGTCTTACTGGTGGAGGGGCATGAAGCAGCAGTGTGAGGATGTGATCAAGGCCTGCCCAAGTTGTGATCGCGTCAAGGCTGGTTTTAGACAGCAACATCCACACCTACAACCTCTGCCAATCATGGGCCTAGGCTACCAGTGGAGCTGCGATCTCGCGGGAGAGCTCTCGCTGTCCAAGCGAGGTAACAAGTACATCATGGTTATGATTGAGCATTGCTCTATGTGGATAGAGGTTGTGCCTCTAACTGCTAAGGAGAGCTTGGGGACCGCGGAAGCGCTCCTCAACGGTGTGATTGTACGTCATGGAGCTCCAGCAAAAGTGCTGACAGACCAAGGGTCTGAGTTTCAAGGATCTTCTGAGAAACTCTTGGACATATGCTTCATTGACCATCACACTACGTCTAGAGACCACCCACATGCAGATGGTCCAGCAGAACGGATGGTGCAAACCATTAAGTCTGCTTTGCGCAAGTTTTGCCTTGAGCATGATAAGCGTGATTGGGATCTGGCCGTGCCATGGCTGGTTATGGGTTACAGATTTAGCAAGCAAGCTGCTTTGGCAAATTACTCGCCTTATCAGATTTTGTTTGGCAAAAGTCCAGTTGTACCCAGCATCAAGCAGGAGATTGAGCAGGTGAAAGACCTGGACAACCTTGATGAATTGCTAAAGGTTATGGTACGCCGCAAAGCGTTATTTGAGCGCATAATGCCTGCTGCCCTGGACAATCTAAAAATTGCGCAGAAAAGAGACACGCAGCGTTACGCCAGGACGCGAGATGGGAGATACCGCCTGCAAATGACGCAGATCCAGGAAGGAGACTTTGTCTACCGCAAGTGCCAGACCAAGACCACCATCGACACCAGTTCAGGTGCACTGATCTTACGCGTGAAATATGCGTTCGACAATGGTGTGTTGGAACTGGAAGGTTCTGATGGTAAGACCATGAGAGATCACGTGCAAAACTGCTCGCTGTGCCATTTTCCAAATATGGATCCTATGGTTAAGGCTGTGCCCAAGGAATCGGTGCCAGCCACGCCTTGTGCCAGCTGCAACGTGCTGGATGATCAAGAAGCAATGGTAACTTGCGATAAATGTAGTGCCCGTTGGCACACCTTCGCATTGGTGAAGAAGAGATTATGGCAGGACGGTGGGAATGTCCTGACTGCCTTCCTAAAACTCCCAGCCGCAGAGTTAGGAGATAGAAGCTTTCAGCGGCGAGGCAGGGACGCCTCAGCTGAAAGGGAGGGGTGTAAGGGAAATTGAGGATAAGCTAAGTTTTCGAAAATTTCTACTAAGTGTTGGTAGTGTGGAATGAGGAACTGGTTGAGCATGGGAAGCACTGAGTGTGGGATGCTTTACCGCGTGATGCAAGTGTAGGAAGACCAGGAATGGGTCAACCCCTAGCTAGTCTGCCACCGACACACGTGCAAAGGTCGATCAACCGGGTCAATTTCCCACGTGCAGCAACGCATTGACCAAACAACCAGGGAATCCCCGCACGCGGGAAGGACCGCCGACACGTCGACCAGGTTGAAGGCACACGTGCTGAGAAGCCACGCACGTGCCAGGGGTTCGACGCTGTTAGGCACGACGACAACATGACGGCACTATCAAGTGACCAAGTCGGCCCGCGATCATGTTGAAATCATGCTCGGAAAAATCTAGAGTGTAGTAATTGCCATTCGTTCCGCATACCAGGTCCCAAACGTTGTTCCGCATACCGCTAAAAACTGTCGTTCTCGCGTACCACTAAAAATTGGGCAAATTACAAAACTACTACTTTGAATTTGATAAATTACAAAATCTACTACTGCTTTCAAACTTGTTACAAAATTACTACCCGCACATGTAAAGGCCGTCCACGTAGGTCTTACGCGAAAAAACAACGTGTCACACGAATGCGCACGCAACCCTTCCTGACACATACCATCTCCCTTTTGTTTCCAAAATTTTCCACACCACGCTTCCAAGTGACCAAGCTTCATGAACCAAAGTCCCCAAGGCCCCTAAAAAATATTCTCCACTTGTATTTTCCATACTCTTTTCTGGCGCCTTCAATTTCGAAACCCTGTACATTCATGAAGTACATTAATTCATCGAATTCCCTGCAATTTCACGTAGGACACATCAAGCTATTTGTAGCAGCAGCAGACAAGGGGTTAGGTCTAATGGCACAATGCCATTGAGGTTGTCTGTGGTTCTCCTTTCCTCTTTCTAAGCATGTCGCACTGATTTTAACTGAGCATCCATGGGAACTCAAGGAATATAGTTAGACTCCTACTCGGGTTGAGAAAGAATGTAGAGGTACTAAGCAACTTCAACCCCCCAATGTTAGATATACACAATTAGCAATAATTTGGTGTACATAATTAGTTCCTTAAAAGACTTCTGACATCCGAAAGTCAACTACTGACTTTTGCCTTATAGCATATTGATTTTTGAACTTAAGACAATATTCCAATTAGATACGGACCAACCATAGAATAACGCGTTCTTAGGATTCCTAAAATAGCGTAACCTTAGAATAAGATAAATATTTGTTACAGCTTAAGATTATTAAAGTCAACAATTCAAATGTACATTTATTCCCCATTCTAAGAAGAACTTTGCAATTGACCATTCAACTTTCTCTTCACTTCATTTTGACATTTCGTGAATTCTCGCATCCTCAACACTGATGGAGACGCACATTTTAATTTTCCCCATACCTTCTTCTAGCCATGACAACGTATTCTGCCAGTAAGTGGCATGGTCGCTTTTTGGAGTACACAACCCCCCGGGATCTTGCCTTAGATTTTTCTTTGCCGATTTAGAGGCCAATTTAAACGTACATTTATTCCCCATTCTAAGAAAAACTTTGGAATTGACTATTCAACTTTCTCTTCGCTTCATTTTGACATTTCGTGAATTCTCGCATACTCAACACCAGCCTTCATCCAGCTTAGAAAAGATGATCTTAGTACCTAAACCCTAACTCGTACCTCAACCACTGATGGAGGCTTGTCGTTAAACCCAGCTATGGAGGTTGAAGAGTCGTCTACAAATTGAAGGGGTTGAAGCCCTTGAAGAGTTTAGAGCGTTAAAAGGTAGAAGATAGTGAGGTAAATAGTGAGAAGTGTGTCCATCCAAACTTTTGCGTCCTTGGGCAGTTTCGTTCGTGGAAGTGGGTCACTCAAAAATGTGGTGGTGGAAAATTTTGGAAACGAAAGGGAGACGGTGTGTGTCAGGAAGGGTTGCGTGCGAACTCGTGTGACACGTCGTTTTTTTGCGTCAGGCCTACGTTGACGGCCTTTACATGTGCGAGTAGCAATTTTGTAATAAGTTTGAAAGCAAGAGTAGATTTTCTAATTAAGCAAATTCAAAGTAGTGGTTTCGTAATTTGTCTTTAAAATTTGCCCTAGCTTGCCTTTCATCCCGCGCCCAAGTAGAAACTGCCCTAGTTTCCCATTAATTCCGCGTACAAGTTGAAATTGCCCTTGCCATTTATTTTGCGTATTCCCCAAATGCTGCCCTTATTGCGCACACCCCTATGCCGCTGCCATACATTCCACGTGCCCACGCGTAGAAGCTGCCTTGGCTTACCATTTTGCGTTGAAGTCGCAGTAAGAATTGCTCAATTTTGTGTACCATGCATCCAAAACTCCCATCTATTCTGCGTACCATTGAAACTGCCTTTGCCATGCATTACTTCCGCATACCAAGAAAATTGCTATTGCCATTCATAGACTCCGCGTACCATGCACCAAACATTGGGCTTGTTTTGCATACCAGTAAAAATTGCCCTAGTCTGGCATTCATTCTCTGTACCAGCAAAATTGCCTTATAACTGCCATTCATTCCAGTAAAAAATGCCTTAGCTTCCCATTACACTGCAAACCAGCATAAACTTCCCTAGCTCGCCATTAGTGTATTTCACTTACCACTAAATATTGCCCTTGCTGTTTTGCATGTACAATGCACCAAAATTGCATGTATTCTCCCTATCGTTAAAACCTACCCGTATCGGTCATTTTGCATATTTTGCACCCAAAATTGCCCTTCATTTGCGTACCATTAAAAATTGCAAATTGTCATTCGTTTTGCTTGCGTAGCACTAAGATATGTCCTTGCTATTGATTTCCCGTACCATAAAAACGTACTCTAGTTAATTCATCTTGTGTAACAGATTAATACACCCATCGTTCAATTTTGCGTATCACAAATAATTCTATATGCCCATCGTTGTTTCTGCTTATCACTTAAAACTCCCCCCCTTAGTTGCTTGTACTATTTTATATGATTGCGCACCACTAAAATTACTCCTGTTATTTCTTGTACTATCAAAGACATACTTCGTTGCTTGTTTCGCATTGCACTTAAAGCTAGCCCTGTTTTGTTCCACTCAAAATAATCCGTGTCAATAAGGGTAGAAGAATGTCGACCATAGTGATTGCCAATGCTATCGTAAAAGTGGCAACTGCTCTTGATTCTAAAGGTCTTGCTTCATTCTGTGTTTCTCTGGATGTTGTGAATGTGAGAATCAGAAGTCTGTAAAGTAGGCAGCTAGTTGTACCACACCCTCCAATCCGGTGTGCTTCCAAGTGAAGTCAACACCAAAACTTAACCGATCTCGAACATGAACACATGACTTAATTCTTTCATGGATCATCCTTTGTGGCTTCACGTGAATGCTAGAAATGGTCGAGGATGAATGCGAGCTTCTCACGCAATTCAGTTGCCACTTTAGAGAGGTCGAGACGTTGTTACGCGTTCTTGGCAGATTGCAACGTCTGAATAAGACAGTCATTTGCTTGGAAGATTACATTACAATGGCCGAGTCAACGCATGTAGAGGAAAGCTCTTCGTGTGCTCTGCAACGTGGTTGTCGAACTAGAGGGGCTTGTTTGGGGAAATTAGTCTAGGAGATGATCTCAAGAAGCTCCTCTAAAATCTTTCAAAAGTGAGTCTAGTCATCAACGTCAGCGAGTCGTCCCAAGGACTCGGGTATCCTATCTTCCAAATTTTCTTTCAAGGGGCCCACTGTTGACTCATGAGGGCATCTATGGAGTTGATCACTGAGAAGGAGTTGTGCATTTTTAAAAAATGAATGTGCATGTAAAGAATGGGCAGATGTGTCCATTGATGGTGAGGCATAGTCATAAGCCGACATATTCATGACTCCACACAATCAGCTTATGAGAAGTTCGCCTGCCTTTAGGGCACCAGCCTGACATGTCACATAACTTGATAGGATTTACTAAAAATAGCCATAGTGCATCCTCTTTGCTTTTTAAGTTGGCCCTAGCATGTGCAATGATCGTGACGCGCCAGCATCTTCACAAAGGAACTCGTGCGAGGCAAGGCTGCCATCACCTCTTGCAGCTTGAGGTCTTCCGAATGCGATATTGATGAGGCGAAGATTTATATACTAATAGCTTCTTGTCAGTTCAACCATCCTACTAAATTTTTCACATGATGCACGAAAGTGCATTGAGATTGTCGGCTGCATACTGTAAGCTTCTGTTTACTTGACATGAAATTAGATGAGTAGCACAAACAATCCTTTGCGACGATCAACTACTCCTGGCAAGTCCTGATGCATGTACTTGTTCAATATAATTGAACAATATATCGCAAGACAATCGCTAGTTATCTTGCGCTTGATTTTATGGGGTCAGAGGATAATAGGCTCATCTAGCTATCAAATGCAACTGGAGGAGGTGACTTTCCTTGTGGAGCTGGTCATGGCAAATATCAAGTCGAGAACTTGATTTCTAATTATAGACTTTTGGCTTCAATGTCTTTGAAGTATAATTGTCAAACAATTTCATTTATACATTGACTATACAGATTGACATCCTATTCCTCGTGCATGTCCTCATGTTTGATTTGCCAACTTTGTTGCTTGCTCCACAGGCATTATGTGACCCGAACGTGCCTGCCGTAGTTCCCTCTCCTAGTGCAAGCACTGTTTGATGCTCCTACCGACAAGCACTCAGCCCACGTGGACATCATATACAGAATTTTGAAAAGCACACCAGACTTCAAGGACACATTGCTGGTGCATGGTGCAGACTCCCTCACGTGTGCCGAGAGAGTAACTTGAGTGCTATTCAGTGCAGAGCAAGCCATGGGACGTGGACCTTGCAGAGACCATAGCGTATTGTGGCAGCACCAGAGCATGAGGGCAAAGGAGCTGCTGCATGAGCTGTAGAATTGCATCGAATGGGATAATCTCCAAGAAAAACCTCCAAATCTCATGCAAAACAATCTCCAGGTCATCCCTCTGATTCAAGCAATGTTGGTATTGATTCATGAGCACACTCAACACTAAAAGATGAAAAAATGAGAGAACCAGCTGCAGACACCAAAGCATGAAACATTCGAGAGGGAGAGTCTATTACTTGGATCGATACAAAAAATGAGTCAATTGTGAGAACCAGGCATATGAAATTCCTGCAGCACAGTACACAGATGTCAGCAGGAGGGGTAAGAAAGGGAGGCGCCCCCGCCAAATAAGTCGATGCAGAAACTGCCCGTACACCTCGTTGACCACCAGACCGCACAGGTACAACAATTTCCATCCTGTCATCAATGAGGGTGCCCGCTGGCGACACTCAGAGTCTCTCAATTCAGCTTCTCCCTCAGAGCTACCAACGGGAGCAGGCGCATTGCCCTCATGTGCAGCCAGTGCAAGCTTCCGGCTCCTCTTCTCAATCTCCCTGAGCTTGCTGGGTGGTTGATGGCCCTCGAGATCTTGGCCAAAGTGTTGTGACAGAGCCGTCCAGAGTCCAATCGTGTACAGGAGCAGGAGCAGGACCTTGATGGGGTACTCCTTGGGCTCAAAGAGCAGGGGGAAGAGCGAGTAATTTGCAACTGCTCAAGACGCCAACGCGCAATTCAACGCACGTCTGAGGTCAGCAGGCAGTGGTGGTCCAAGAACGCCGAGGAGAAAACACATGAAGCTTGGCATCTTACACGACATACACCAGCAAACGCATGCGCCCCCCGCATCTGCCTCCAACACACTCTAGTTCCACGCCGATGAACGCCATACCCCTCATGTTTTTCCTGTCGAGACCAGAGCAAGCTGCGATTGAACTCTCAACAGAGGCAGATGCGACTGTAGGTCCAGAGCGATCAAAGGGGGAGATAAAAGGACGGGGTACCCCGCCTCCCTCCTTCCACATGCGATTGCAAAAGCTTTGCGCCTGTGCGTCCAAGGCTCGTGCTCGGGGCTTGCGAGTGTGCGCAGAGGGAGGAGGAAGGAGGGTACAGCTGGAGCTCCTATCCAGAGGGCTTGCCTGAAGCAGCTGGAACATATCCAGCCACAAAGAATATGGTTTTTCTACAATAGGTGTCCCCCCCGTCAGCTCGCACAACAATCGGTCCTCCTTCTCTGCCCCGAGTCTCTGGACTGGTCTCCAAACCAACAACCATGGACTTAAACCCAAGACCCCCTTCACGCCCCCCCCCCCTCTCACCACCACTCCCCAGCGTGCATCCACAAATTGATTCCCACCCTTGAACCCTGATGCTTACCACGCATGCCCCCCTCCCTCCCCCCTCTTTGCCAACCCCAACCTGAAACCCAGAAACCCTTCAATTCTCCTAAAAATGCATTTCTACACGTAAGTATGAACCCTTGGAGCCAAGCCGAGGTAGCAGAGACGTGTTTGTTGGACATACCTGTGGACAGAAACACAAACTGGCGCGCCAGCTGTCGGCTGTCGGCGCAGAGCAGGGCCAGCGGGACCACAAAGTGCAGAGCCGCCTTCTCGTGCACGTGCCAGCCCAGCATGAAGCCGCACATGAACACGTGGGCCACGCCCCTGGCCACCTCCTGAGGCCGAGGATTGCGCCAGGTGGCAGCCAGGCAAGGCATCATTGACAGCAGCACCAGCAACATCGTTGCCGCGGGAGTGACCTGTCCGCACAAGGGGCAATTATTCTGTCATCAGCTGCACATGCGGGAGTTGAACATTGGTGGCACAAGCACCGCTGAGAAACTATAGGTGTGCTCTCTTTCTTTGAATAACACTCAGAAGATCAACTGTATAATCAGTTTCTGTCTTCTGCCAGTGGTACCCTGGTACACGAATGCTGCTGCACATCCTCCAAAGGCAAACCCGCAGCAAGACTGAAGTAGCGTGCCTCTCCAACAGCAGTTTGATATCACACACACACACACACACATGCACACACATGCACGCACATGCACGCACACGCACGCACACGCACATGCATACACACCCCACACGCACACAGGCATGTCCTAAGCCATGCCGGCACACGCCTTTACGGATGGGCATGGTGCTTCAGTATCATGCTGCCTCCATGAGAAGGCAGCTACAGTGCTGCTATTACCTTAAGACACTCACTCTCCACGGCCAACAAGGCAATTCGTACTTACAACAATGCAAAAGAGGAGGAGAGTTTCTTTTTCCTTCGTCGCAATTGTAGCAGGCAACAGAGCACAATTGCAGAGGGAGAGGCCGGAAGGAGGAGCAGCTCTACATGTGGCAGCACAGAATAGGGCGACGCATCGCCAACGAGGCCGCCAGTGAACGCAGCAGAGGCGGGCGGCACAGGCGCGCCCGTCGCCCGGAAGAGCAGCGCCAGCGCCTTGTCAGCAACGTTGTAGAGGGACCACACGTTGGGCGCCCAGTAGGCGTGGCACAGGCCCCGCCCGAATGGGAACAGTCGCGCCATCACCTGCCCCATCTGCACGCGTCCGAGCGCGCGCGCATACAGGGAGGGAGGGTGAGAGACAGCTATGTCAGGGCACATATTGCCACACGTGGATACAAGCAGGAGCGTCCTTAGACTTATGCGGCTATGCATACTCACATCCGCATGTGCAGGTCGCCTTGTACGGCTTACAAAATGCACATCGGTTGTTTGGTACTGACACCTCTCCTCGTTTCTTCCAGGACTGCTCCAAATGAAAGAACATAGACGATTGCCTACGTGTGCGCGCGTGTCAACATACTCGAGCGCTCGCATGGGCTTCAAGCCTGTCGTCGACGGGGCACGTGGGAAGTTGTGCTGCAACTCAAGCTGCCCCAGCAACACCGGCATGGCTGGAGTGGCACGATAATGTCGCAGAAGAATCTAGGTCTTCCTAGCAACAGCCCAGGTTTAGGTATGGGATTAGGGTTTAAGATTTCGGGGGTCATTGCGTGATCCGTGCCTGGAGCAGCGACACAGGTTGTATGCAGGGGAGAGTAGTAGGGTGGTCCACAAGCAAAGTGCCGGCTCTAGGTTCAAGATCAGGATGTCACGTGGGGAATTCCGGGCCAAGGGAGTCGACCGCGGTGCAACACCTGGCCGAGAAGCGCGAAGGGGCCGAAGGCGAGGAGCACCATGGAGAGCACGGAGGAGCCCAGCAGCAGCAGGCGCAGCGGGCGCAACCCCCAGGGCCCCCCCCAGCAGTGGTGGCGCAGCAGGTACACCAGGTAGAAGGGGCCCGCCACCGCAAACAGGTGCTTGGTGCACACGAGCGCCGCAAACACCACGCCGCCCGCCCAGTCTGCGCCCTCCTGCTCGCGCGTCGTCGCGCCAGGTAAACAGGGGCGCATGGGCGCACGCGCGCGTGCGTGCACCCAAGCACGCACGCATGCAGGCACGCGCACAAGCACGCGCCAGGCCACGGGGTCACGCGTCTCAGGGTGGTGTGACACATCAGC
Organism: Mesotaenium endlicherianum; assembly: GCA_009602735.1. NCBI lineage: Eukaryota > Viridiplantae > Streptophyta > Zygnematophyceae > Zygnematales > Mesotaeniaceae > Mesotaenium > Mesotaenium endlicherianum. The sequence goes on along the minus strand of WELA01013572.1, from coordinate 341,664 downwards.
CAGCGGCGTTGCCAGAGGTCTGGGCTCATGCAAGCAGCCGGCACATTTTAAGTTCCTGTCTTTACAGGATGCCTCACACTCTCATGCAGCAGGGCGCAACGTCGGATGCCATGTGCCTCACTACAGGGCAACCAAAGCCTCCATAAAAATGTGGGCTACATTCTGTCGCTGGTGATAACTAGCGCCAGCTGGAGAGGCACCAGCTGACACGAACAACCTACTACTACCCAAAAGAACCAAATTGCCCAACAAAAAAAATTTGAAGTATGAAATACCCAAAGAGCAGGAATTACTTGGAGACGATGCTGGGCCATACCACGCACGCACACCACATATGTTTGACATCGTGTCGGTTCTTTTCTCGCGCCTGTCAGGCGAGGAGCCGCAAGATGCTCGCATGTCGGAGGCCACGAGTGGGACACGCATTGGGGGGGGGGAGAGGGGGGGCATGGCTGGCTCATGATTGGGAAGTGGGGAAACAGCGTGCAAGACTGAGGGCTTCCTGCGCGTCAGCCATTCCATGAAGCAATTGCAGCCCCTACCTGCTGGTGATGAGACAGCAAGTCAAGCAAGAAGACGGTCGAGCCACCGACCTGTAAAAGCGAGAGCGAGAGTAGCAGCAGGCCCAGGAGGAAGCCGTTGTACTGGAAGTGCACGTGGTCCACCATGAGGAGGCCCGGGCACAGCAGCACGGCAGCCATGGCCAGCCTCCTCTTGCCCTCAGCCATGCCCCTGCTCGCCACGAGCAAGGAGCAGAGAACAGTCGGCCGAGCACGAGCACGAGCTTGAGCATGAGCACGAGCATGGAGAGCACGTTGCGGCCCTTGCATGAAAAGCTCACACCGCGCCACACTGTCTTCTTCTTGGCTCGCACTGACAGCAGGAGCTAGCGGCAAGCAGATTGTGTTATCAATATCTTTACCTGTGGTTTGGTACAGCCTATGAAATGCCACTGCTGCTGTGTGTCTGGCTGGCAACTGTAAGGCGCAGACAATCACGATGCAGGAGGGGGCAGCCCGGAGGGTCACCTCCTCATAGCAAATGCCAGCTAGGCATGTTTTGAGAAAGACGGACCCGGGGGAGAAGCATGGGTGCGTGTAGGGGCAGAAGAAAATACATATGAGCTCAAATTATATGTATCTTGAGGGGAAAGCGGAGACGTGATGATGGGTACCTGCAGAAGCGATAGGTGCCGAAGAAGAGGACGCTGTCTAGTGCCACCACCGTTGCGCGCTGAAAGTTTCCACATTGCACACGTATGAGATAGCACACGTGTCATAACGCCGTTGCAAGCGCGCACATGCACATACACCGAGACATACACGCGGAGAGAGAGAGAGAGAGAGAGAGAGAGAGAGAGAG
>WELA01013572.1:319642-339154 GCA_009602735.1 Mesotaenium endlicherianum | reverse complement strand
AGAGAGAGAGAGAGAGAGAGAGAGAGAGAGAGAGAGAGAGAGAGAGAGAGAGAGAGCACCAACATTATCCAACATGCGCACGCAAAGCAGCGGACTCTTCTTTCCATTCTGGATCGTGTGCTCTCTGAAGCTTGTCATCCAGCATGGGGTGCCACCAAGGCCAGACTTTACCCATTTGGCCAGGCTGCTTAGCACCTCAACAGCCATGCATTAAGTTGTATGATGTATACGCACATACATGCATTGTTCCAAAATCGGCACCCAACTGCCATCAGAACCCCACCTGGAAAAGAATGGTTACAGGGCTGGCGTAATTCAGCCCCCCCTGGAGATCCACCATCCGAGGGTCCACAACTGCTCCCAGCATGGAGAGACCGCGCTCGAGCCATGCAAACAGAGGGGGGTAGTCGAGCGTCCACTCGGAGGTCTCGTCCACATACCACTGCCACCGCAATGGGGTTTCAGGGGAAGGATTATAAGGTATCCGGGTAAGTGATTGTGGTGTGCAGCCACATGTGTTCGCCATGAGCTAGCAGTCTCGCGGACCGCCATTGCGATGAAACCACACGCGCATGCAGCAGAAATCTTATTGGGACTGATAATGAGCCTGGTCCTTCTAAATAAGCACCTGTAAATAGTATATGTTAGTGTTCCGAATTGAGGGACTGCGTGACACACTGGGGGCGTGCCCTAAATGTCTTGTACACTTTCACAATTGCCTCCACTTTGCAGGCTGCATTGTCTCAAGCCCCACAAAAAGCCAATGAGCTGTGGTACTTGAACTTTCAACATCATTTTTATGTGAACTCCAATAACGCCTGACCCTTGTGGTCTTCCATAGAAAGCGAAGAGAACGTGTGATAGACTCCGCAGATATTTAAAAAGAAAATCGTGTGTCAGCATTTGAATACCTTTGATATTGGAAGCGAATGTGTTATAGCTAACCAGTGCCTGTGAACTTCAAAATCCGTGCTCCGATAGGCAGGAACTAGAAGAAACTTGAAGCACGACACAACTGCAAGGAGCCAAATGAACTCTACAGAGGACCCCATAATGCTGTGCCGTGGAGCCATCCATTCTTGATGCTAGTCATCGACTCTTGCACGAGCCTTGCCTGCATGCAAGAGAATAGTTTCGCAGTGAAATTTTCTGCATGTGTCCAAATTTTGCCCTAACCCACTCATCATTTGTACGCCTAAATTTTACCCGGACAAGAGTCCACTGGTACGCCAAAAACTTGCCCACTCGGACGAGAGTTCACTGGTACGTCGAAACTTGCCCCAAATCATACATTACTGGTACGCGTAAATTCTACCTAGACCCAGAATCCACTGGTACGTCAAAACTTGCCCCAAAGCACACATAAGTGGTACGCCTCAATTCCAACCGGAGCAGGTTCCACTGGTACGCCAAAAACTTGCCCACCCGGACGAGAGTCCACTGGTACGTCGAAAACTTGCCCCAAAGGACACACCACTGGTACGCGTAAATTCTACCCGGACTAGGTTCCACTGGTACGTCAAAACTTGCCCCAAACCACACAGCACTGGTACGCCAAAATTGTACCCGCGAACCAAATTCCATTGGTACGCCAAAAACTTGCCCCAAAGCACACATCACATGAACGCCAAAGTTTTATCCGGACCAGATTCTACAGGTGCGCCAAAAACTTGCCCACCTGGACAAGAGTCCACTAGTACGTCAAAAACTTGTCGCAAAGGACACATCACTGGTACGCGGAAATTCTACCGGGACCAGATTCCACTGGTACGTCAAAAACATGCCCCAACCACACATCACTGGTACGCCTAAATTCTTCCCGGACCAGACTCCACTGCACACAAAGTGTGAGACATGTGTCGACATGTCTTATAACAGATTTTGTAATAGATTAATATATCCAATTGAATATAAATTGGTACTATTAGCGCTAGGCGCAAATCCAGTATGCGGAGCGGAAAACGACCACGGGCGGATCCAATTAGGGTGTAGGCTGCCCTTCCGGTCAGCGTGCACGCCTAGGTGGCTTTCCAGCCCATGTCCCAAGAGGTGGCTGCTTAAGGCATGGCAGCCTCGTCTTTGGTCCATTGGCAAGGTTAACTGTTCGGGTCCGCAAAGCCCGACTTGGCATCTTGCTGGATGGGTCTTTTGTAGGTCCATAGCATGGTCAACTTTTTGACTTACTTGGCTCTTAAACCCCACCCATCCCTGAGTCTTGGTTATGACCCAATGGCAGTCACGCTTTCCTGTGACTTGGATTAATGCTGACCGGCAGGGGTCAAGCAAATGGTCGGCGGGTTAGTGTTTACTTTCCGTACAGGGGCGGCCAAGACTTGCGCCACATGTGCAGCGCCGTCAAATTGAACGTAGTCGTGATAGCTATCGAAGCCATGGGGTGCTAACTGTCACAACGTTTCCCAAAATATTCACCCCATGCTCCCAAATTGAGCAGAAATTCTTCGTCAAAAATCGCGTAGAGTGCATATGGGGGCTTGGACGTTTTTTTGGCGAAGGAATATTGGCCAACACCCTGTCTTCGGCTTTTTTCGCCCAAACCTTCTCGAAACAATGTGTGACAAAACTCGTCAGGCGGTACCGGTCACTCGTCAGACTCGTCAGGAGTCGAGCGTGCGGATGCAGATGAACCCGTTACCACATCGTTACACGCAATCGACCATGAAACAAGGGGTTTGCCGGATACAAAAAGCGTGTGGACGAAAAGGAACCCGCCCAGCGCCAACCAGCTGAGTCTCCCCTATGTATTGAAAAGACTTGATATATATAAAAGCGGCACAAGCTACACGGTCGACCTTTCGAGCGTGCGCAGGGCGTACAGGCGTGTGAAATACATACGCGTGTGCAACCATGAATGCAGCATGTGACATTTATTTTCTAGTTGGCGCTTAACGGATTGTGAAGAATATTATGCTAAAGTAGAGATTGGTGTGTGTTTGCATATGTGCATATCTGGTGGGAAACATGGATGTGCCAATTTGCGCTTTTGTATTGCTTAGGGTGCACGCGTGCATGCAAGCGTATACACATGGTATACGCAAAGTAAGGTGTGGAACGACGTATACAAGCATTGAATGATAATGCAAGTGTGCGCTTAACCACATACGTGGGTGCGTGGGTGCGTACGCCTGTGCATGCGCACAAGCATTTGTATCGTGCATGCATGTGCAAATTTAGCTTGCGGCATGTGTATGCGTATGGTATGTATGAAAGCGCATATGTGGCCAAGAAATCATGTGTTTTAGTGAATGCAAAACAGCTACGCCATGCGGTGGCTTTAGATGCGCGCAACTCGTTCAAATCAACATACATAATGAAAGTGTCGCAATTTGGAATTTGCTTGTATCGTTGCATCCTATTTATAAGCACACATGGAGTATGATGCACTCATGCAAGCATGCTTGAGTGTATTCATGTGATTTCTTATGCAAGTCCAAGAGTCGTGTCACAAGCATCGTTTGGAAGCACATGCGTCTTGCGAGCCGATGCAAATAGCGAATATGCCTATTTGTTTCAATATAATCAAATGAAAATTTTACGATAAACATGCTTAATGAACTTATACTGAACATATCACATGATGTTGATTCCTCACCACAACTCACATGAGCTGGTGTTGGTAATATGGTTCGTAAAAAAGTTAGCAGTCTATCTTATTTTGCCACTTCAAGTGTAGGATGAACACCTTCAAATAGAAAAAATATATAAATGATAACATAGTTTTCAAAACTAAAATTAGATAACATAATCAACACATACTCTCTCTTCCTCTCTCTTTTCCTCTCTCTCTCCCTCTCTCTCTCTCTCACACACACACACTTACTGTAGCGATATATGTTGGACTATATTAGTTGGTTTTTGTATTTTAATGCTTTTGAACACTTATGAAGTAATTTTGTGTTGATTCAAGTGTGAATACATACTATAGTGACTTGGTTCATGTCATTTGAACCTTCTAAGGTAATGTCGAAGTCAAAAAAATGGCCTAGAAGAAATCCATGCGGCAAAAGTCAAATAGGGCATTTTAGGTCAAAAAGACATGTATACATTATTTTGTCGTAGATGATGCTGTCGAGCCCGTTGAGTGTCCAATTAGTAGGGGGACGGGTTGGAGGGTGATGGCAGGTCTTAGTGGTTAGTTGGTTTAGGGATGGTAGGTGAGGAAGGCTCAGTTCACAGGCACTTGGGGTGAGCACTTGTGTAATGAATCAGTATATAAGTCGATATAATATTCATCTAAATATAATAGTTAATTAAGTTCAGCCTGCTGAACTTTAGTTAATAGTCAGTCTGCTGGACTTTACATAATTATCAGTTTGCTGACTCAGTCGAAAGCAGCAGGCAAAAAGTCCATATAAGTCAGCTTGCTGACACATTCTTTGACAGCAAGCTGACTTCCGTACTCGGTAGCAGCAAATTGCCTTGATATGCATCTAAGTGCGATATGCTAGATGAATAGCCAGATGACACCCCTATGATGGATGGCTATTCGGGATGATGGGAGATGGCAGTGGATTTGCTTAACCGAGGTCCTACCAACGTGGTTAACTCCCGGGTAGGTGGTGCCATCGCACTGACCGTTGAACAGTACACTCATTCCATGTACATACGCTAGGCATTGCTCTCGAGTTCGGCATTCGGAAACGAGGCCAACTCTCTTGTACAGCTTACTGAGAGAACTCTGAATCCAAGGCGAGAAGCCATTGATACGCACTGTCTTCTAACCTTGCTTATGTATGAGTTTACTGATTTGCATCATTGATGCTAGTTTACTCGCATTTGACTTACGCGTATTATAACCTGCTAGTGTATTGTCCTTTGCCGTTTAACTAGTTAACGGAAATACCATAAGATTACTTGCTGATATAAAGATCTTTATTAATTGTTAATCGCCTATTTGGTAAGTCGATTCATTTCAGTGGTATCGGAGCAGTTATCACAGTCTTCTTTGTATGGTAAGGACAAGGTCTCAAACTAGCAACTCCCGAGACATGGAGAACCAGGATAACGAGAATGTCGAAAACCAGGCGGAAAGCCATGTAGCGGGAAACCGTACCTATTCGGAAGCAGTAGCGGATACTGCAGCTAGGGAGGCTGCAGATGAGGCAGCTGCTATTGCCTCAGTCGCAGCTCAGCAAGCTGAGGAGGAGATAGCCAGACTAGAAGCTGAACAAGTAGCAAAGGCCGCTGAAGATATACAAAGGAGGGAAGGACAGCCAGCTGACGAGCGCACTGTTGAAGAACTTATGGCATCAAGGGCCAATGTTCTGAACCCACCTCCTGCCGTACAACTCAATGTACCCCTAGGTCAAATACGTGACCGGCTGAATGCGGCAGGAATTGCTGCTGCAGGAGCAAGAGGGATTGTTGAGGACACTACTCAGCGAGTAGATGCCAATGCTGCTGCTGCATTTGCTAATCTACCACCCCAAAATGTAGACTTGGGAGCATTGTTCGTTCAGATGCAGTCGCAAATGGCGACCATGTATCAGTCCCAGCAGGAGGACAAAAGAATCATAATGTCCCTACTCCGGGACAGAGACCAACTGGGGTCTCACACCACTAGTGGTGGTGGCCGAGGGCCTAGTAAGCCCAAGCCGAAACCTCCCCAGGACTATGATCCTGAGGGAAACAGAAAATATTACCTGATCAAGTTTCTCGCGGATGTTGAGCAGTGGCTGGAGAACTACCCAGAACTGCAAGATTACGAGAAGGTCAGGCACACCGGTGCGCTACTGAAAGGCAGTGCCGCAGACTGGTGGCTTTACTGGAAGGAAGAGCGTAAGGCTCGGCAACTCGGTGACCCTACGTGGGTAGAGTTTGTCGAGAAGTTGCATGAGAAGTTTGATGTCATCAACCAGCAGGAGAAAGCTATCTATGCGATGATCTCCCTGACACTGAAGCAGACCACTTCAGTTGCTGAGTTTGCTCAAAAGTTCCAAGAGAACATGATGAAGCAGCCTGATTTGCCAGAACGGTATAGGATAGCATACTTCAGGTATGGCTTGAAATCCGAGGTCTCTGGTCATTTTGCTGAGAAAAAGTATGAGAAACTGGCTGACTTGATCCAGGATGCTGACGCCTGGGATCAGCAGCAGTTCAATCACAAGCGCCAGAGTAACGCTTTGGTGTCTAAGATTGTCAAAAAGCCCCACGGTTCCTACAATGCAGTTGAAGGAGACCAGGCTGAGGATAATCAGGGTGATGAATATGAGTATGAGTACAATGCTATTCAGTCTAGAGGTAGAGGTGGTCCCTCTCGAGGTGGCTATGGAAGGGGTGGTGGTAGGACTAAGCCGAGACCAGCCTCAGCAAAATCTACTTGCTACCATTGTCAGCAGAAAGGCCACTACAGAGAACAGTGTCCGGTCAAGCACCTGCCTAAGGTCGAGAGAAAAGACCAGCCTTTAAAAGACAGCAACAGTCAGTAATCCAGTCTACTGACTGTGAGGATGCTAGAGATAGTGAGTCGTCACTAGCTGCCCTCGTAGCAGGTATTATGGGTCCTGCTGAACTGGATTCACTATGCATGCCTGACAAACAGATAAAGGAGACCATCAGTAATATAGACGTCCAGAGAGTGCACACTCTGGATGCTCTTGTTCCACCTGATGTCCAACATTTCTTTGCTACGTCAGGAGAACAATGCGAAAGTCAGGAAAAGACAGTCCCCCCTATCCTACTGCATTGCATGATTGCAGGTAGGAAGGTGAGGGCATTTGTTGACGGAGGGGCGTCACATACTTTTATTCACAAGGACTTAGTTAAGCGGCTAAGGCTGCCTACTGTCACCCAAGGGAATAGAAAAATATTCCTTGGAGATGCCTCAAGTATCCCGGGAGGAGTTATAACCAAGCCTATTGAGGTCCAGTTAGGTTCTGGCATTGCAGTTCTAACTGAAACGCTTACATTTGAGGTACTCAACACTGGCTTTTATGATCTCGTGCTAGGCAGGTCCTGGCTTAATAGACATCAAGCTGAAGTGTGTTGGAGCAGAGGTACAGTTAAAGTGAGAGGAGCCAGTGATGGGCAGACTGACTTGGCACCCACCAGTGCTCTTCCTCTTGTCCTGTGTGGATGGCAAATGAAGGAAAAGAAGAGGCTTCCAGAAGGATGCAAGTTGCTGAATGCAATGGAGTTCGTCAAAAGCTGGAACCAGAAGGAAGAGAGAATGTTCTGTCTGCTGCTAAGAGAGGTACCTCCACAACCTGAAGAAGTGGTTGAGAAAAAGGTACACCCTCCGGAGCACCCTACTGCTGCAAACATTGTTGCTCAGTACATGGATGTGTTTAATAAGCCTCCAGGACTACCCCCTAAGAGGGAAGTAGATCATAGGATTGATCTATTACCTGGTAGCCAGCCACCCTGGCAACGTACGTATGGCTTGTCTTATTTGGAGAGTGAGGAGTTGAAAACACAGATTGCAGATCTGGAGGAAAATGGTTACATTTCTCCCAGTAAATCACCGTACGGCGCACCTATCCTATTTGTTAAGAAAAAGGATGGCAGTATGCGGATGTGTGTGGATTACAGAGCCCTGAACAGAATTACAGTAAAGAACAAGTATGCTTTACCCAGAATCGAGGACTTGCTTGATACCCTGTCTGGCGCTAAGGTGTTCAGTAAGATAGATCTCAAGAGTGGTTATCATCAAATCAGAATTGCTGAGGGGGATGAACACAAGACTGCTTTCCGCACACGTTATGGACACTATGAGTTCAACGTGATGCCATTTGGACTGACTAATGCTCCTGCTACCTTTATGGGTGGTATGAATGATATTTTCAGACCTTATTTGGATAAGTTTGTGCAAGTTTGCCTGGATGATATTTTAATTTTCTCTAAAGATGAAGCTCAGCACACTGAACACTTAAAAACAGTCCTGGACACTCTGCGGAAAAATCACTTATATGCTAAAATGAGCAAGTGTGATTTCTTTAAGGAAAATATTGAATTCTTAGGACACGTTGTCAGTAAAGAGGGCATCAGTGTGGATCCTAAGAAAGTCCAGACCATAAGGGACTGGCCAGTACCACAGTCTGTCTCTGAAGTTAGATCCTTCCTCGGGTTGGCTAACTACTATAGGAGATTTATTGAGAATTATTCCACGAAGGCCAGTAAACTGACTGACCTTACTAAGAAAGACATCGGGTATGTGTGGGGGGAAGAGCAGCAGGCTGCCTTCCAGACCCTTAAAGATGCCCTTTGTTCTGCCCCAGTGCTAGCCGTGTATGACCCCAGCAAACCGGTGCAGGTGGTTACTGATGCCTCTGATTTTGCCATGGGTGCTATTTTGTTGCAGCCTGCTGACAAAACCACAAAGGATGGTAAGGTACGGCAGGAGTGGCATCCTGTGTTGTATGAGTCTATGAAATTTAATCCAGCGGAGATTAATTACTCAGTGCATGATAAAGAGCTGCTAGCTATCATTCATGTACTCAAACAGTGGAGAGCATACTTACATGGTAAAGCTTTTAAGGTGATTACAGATCATCTAGCTCTGACCCACTTTCAGAAGAAGTCCAAGCTGTCGAGGAGGGAGAACCGCTGGAGCCAGATGCTGGAGCAGTTCCAAGTCCAGATCGACTACAAACCAGGGAAGTTGAATCCTGCTGATGCACTCTCTAGAAGACCTGACTTGCAAGAAAGGAACTTTAGTCAGCATGCTGTAGATAAAGTCCTGTGTGCACTCACTTCACTAAAGGTGAAAAAGTCCTTCCTTGAACAACTTAGGAAAGCCTACCTTTCTGACCCAACATTTGAGCCCAGCCCCACTACTGGTGTGTGTCGTGCTACTGCACTCGGGTATAAGCTCAAGGGAGGGGTCTGGGTGACTGAAACCACTTCAGGCAGGCTGAAGCTGGTCATTCCTAATAACTTGGAAATAAGGTCTCTCTTACTGAGTCAAGCTCATGACAGTCTCCTGGGTGGACATTTGGGGCAGGCCAAAACTGTTGGCAAACTGGCAAAACATTATCATTGGGAGGGGTTACCCCGGGAGGTCTTGAAATATGTCAAGTCCTGTGACCAGTGTCAGAGAAATAAGTCTCGGCACACACCACCCGGAGGTCTCTTGCAACCGCTACCCATCCCAGCGGGACGCTGGGAAACTATATCCATGGATTGGGTGGTCTCACTACCAAGAACTGCCAACGGGCATGATTCAATACTGGTAGTTGTGGATAAACAGACAAAAATGGTCATTTTTATCCCCACAACTGTCAAAGTGACTGCACTCGAAACAGCGAGACAGTTTTACAACCATGTAGTATGCCAACATGGGCTCCCTTCTAATATCATCTCAGACAGAGACTCAAAATTCACCTCTAAGTTCTGGAGAGCTTTAATGGGGTTAATGGGAGTCAAACAGCTGCTCAGCACAGCAAACCACCCTCAGACTGATGGGCAGACTGAAAGAACTAACCGAGTTCTGCAAGAGGTGCTGAGAGCATATATTAACCAAAAACAAGATAATTGGGATGACCTGTTACCTCAAATTCAGTTTGCGGTCAACAGTGCGGTGCATGCGTCAACGGGCAAGACTCCTTTTGAACTAAGCCTGGGTAGAGTCCCTAAGTCTCCTTTAGATGTGCTAGGGGAATCCTTAACTCACCCTGAAGGGATTGACAACCCGGTCTCCCTTCAGTTCACTCAAGAGTTTGCTGACACCCTGTCAGAAGTCCAACGAAACTTGCACACGGCCCAAGAAAATCAACAAAAATACGCTTATCAACACCGTCGTGAACTGACATTTTCCAAGGGGGATTTAGTCAAACTGCATTCTTAGCACCTGTACCTCCCTGGTGTGGTCAAGAAAAAGCTTGGCCCTGTTTGGGTCGGTCCATATTCGGTGGTCCGTCGTGTCGGTCAGAATGCTTACAAACTGAACATGTCAGCTGAATACAAGGGGCACCCGGTCTTTAATGTCTCCTTCCTGGAACCATACATCAAAGGGGATACACTGTTCACAGGTCGATTCCCTGTCCAACCGGGACCGATCCCCGCTGTCCGGGACGGCGACCCTGAGGAATATGAGGTCGATGAGATTTTAGACGCTCGCTCGGTCCGTCGATCGTCTAAATATGTCATGAAATACCTCATTCGATGGAAGGGTTACGATGCCTCGGGGGACACTTGGGAGTTTAAGGACCACTTGACCAATGCCAAAGGGGCGTTGACACGGTTCCACCTTCGGGCCGCTGGAGTCCCTCCATAACTGTCATTTCAGTTGACACGGGAAGGTGACAGGCGGTCCTGTCTCCATTTAAGTTGGAGGGGAAAATATATGACAGTTAGTGAGCGAGAGCGATAAAAACACACTCATACGTTTATGTGTAGCGCATCGCAACTACGTCAACTTTTAGCAATCATCCTGTAAGGTAAACAGCAGCGAAGCCACTATACTAAATACTAACATACTTCCTGCAATCCCTATGACAAAGGTCCATATCCTACTAACTTGTGCCCTGGTTACATGTGCAGGATGGCGCCCACCACACAAAAGGAGGACAGAAAGCGCAAGGCAGAAGAAGCCAGGAGGACAATGGAGCAATACCAGAAGGAGCTGGCGGCGACGTCCCTCACCAGGAGAGAACAAGAAAGGGTCCGCAAACAACAAGAGGCGGCAGAAGAGGCACAGAGGAAGAAGGATCAGGAAGCGGAAAACCTCAGGAAGGCTGAGGAGGAGAGACAGAAGAAACAGCAAGAAGAAGCGGCAGCGGCAGAAGAGGAGAAAAGAAAAAAGATTGAAGCGGACAGACAGAAGAGCTTGGCCACTTACAGGTATACTGTGGTGGGTGGCCAAAACTTCGATAACCTGAAGGAAGCATTGCTGGCAGCCCAGGAGATCAACAGGCTGGAACAGACAACACTGCTACAGAAGGAAGGAGCTACAGCACTGGACAGGTACATCGAGACACACACCGGCGTGGTCCTTTACGAAGATTATGCTAAGATGGTGGGCTATACAGCAGAGCAGGCCCGGTATCTCGCAGATGATTCAGAGGACAAGCCGGTCCCCATACCGGGAATAGTGGGAGATCAGAGACTCATCCGGATGGTGAGCATGCGGCCCGATAGCTTTAAGGATACGGTATTCTACCTCACACTCCTGCCAGCTTACAATGAAGTTGAGAGAAGGAGCTGGGAGTACTTGGCCAGGGAAGCAGGACAGCAGATGTTCTCTCCCCACTGGTTCCCGTGTAAACTGAGGAAGGCTGAGCACGGACCCCAGTACTACCAGCAGCCAACAGACTGGAGGTGGATGACCGTCACAAATAAGAAGCAGGAGTGTGACCGAGCCCAACCGGATGACTTCCACTATGGCCTAGACGGCTATCTCATCCTACCACCTCACATTGCCCCTTGGGACCCCAGGCTGAATGGATGCCTGAGCAATATGAATGCAGAGACCAAGGAACATAGGAGGAGGGGAAGAGAGTACTTCTCTAAGGGAAAGCATGCCTTTGTCAAATGGGCAAAGAATGCAGGCCGGATAGATATCAGTAGGCTGAAGGCCAAGCAACCTCCAGCGCGCCCTAAGAAAGGGAGGTCGGTAGACTACTCCATGTCTACTAGGGAGCAGGACGACTTAGTGGACGAGACCCCTACTCTCTCCGAGGAGGAGGATGAGGAGGATGAGGAAGAAGAACAAGGCAGAGGAGAAGCATCAGCAGCAGGTACTCAGGATACCCAGGGACAGGCAGTGGCACTTCCTAAAGAACCACGATCAGGTGTGTGGAATGTGATCCCCGTTATGGCGACAACTGGACCCCGCGCTCGCTCCCCCAGCCCACCTGCCCAAGCAGGGGAAGAAGCTGATCTGACGGTACTGGGCAGCAGACACAGACAGAAATCCCCAGAGGACAGGGGTGCCAGAAGAGGGACACGCGGGTGGGCCAGAGGTATGCCAGCCTCCCCCTCCGCTCAGGGGCATGTACCTCTAGCCAATGTATTTCAGCATCCTACTGGAATGCCTGTCTATGTGGGAATCAACACCCAAGTGGTTGAAGAGCAGGCCACCATCCTCCGTTCTCCTCGAGGGCCAACTTTAGAGCAAACAGGGTTCTTTAGAAGGCCAGCTGACAGACCTAGAGGGCTGTCCAGATCTAGGTCCAGATCTCCGTCTCCTGACCCTGAAGCCCCAGGAACAACCCCTTAAGGTGACACGCTGAAGAGGCAGTCAGTAAGGGAGGCTGGTCAGGTTCAGTTCCCTTATTTAAAATTTCTGCAGTTTAATGTTGTCGAGGCGACAACAAGTTAAGTTGGAGGGATTGTAATGAATCAGTATATTAGTCGATATAACATTCATTTAAATATAATAGTTAATTAAGTTTAGCCTGCTGAACTTTAGTTAATAGTCAGTCTGCTGGACTTTACATAATTATCAGTTTAATGACTCGGCCAAAAGCAGCAGGCTGAAGTCAACTTAAGTCAGCTTGCTGACACATTCTTTGACAGCAAGCTGACTTCCGTACTCGGTAGCAGCGAATTGCCTTGATATGCATCTAAGTGCGATATGCTAGATGAATGGCCAGATGACATCCCCATGATGGATGGCTATTCGGGATGATGGGAGATGGCAGTGGAGTTGGTTAACGGAGGTCCTACCAACGTGGTTAACTCCCGGGTAGGCGGTGCCATCGCACTGACCGTTGAACAGTACACTCATTCCATGTACATACGCTAGGCATTGCTCTCGAGTTCGGCAATTCGGAAACGAGGCCAACTCTCTTGTACAGCTTACTGAGAGAACTCTGAATCCAAGGCGAGAAGCCATTGATACGCACTGTCTTCTAACCTTGCTTATGTATGAGTTTACTGATTTGCATTTTTGATGCTAGTTTACTCGCATTTGACTTACGAGTATTATTCCCTGCTAGTGTATTGTCCTTTGCCGTTTAACTAGTTAACGAAAATACCATAAGATTACTTGCTGATATAAAGATCTTTATTAATTGTTAATCGCCTATTTGGTAAGTCGATTCATTTCAACTTGGACCTATGATCCGCTCACGAAGTTTTGCTACTGAGCAGCTGTGAGGCACCGCCCGGATCCCGCGCATACCTCCTCCCTTCACGTGTGTTGCTGCCGCCCGCACATGTGGAGGTCAGCCCACAAGTTCCCTCGCTTGTTAGGTCGGCGCTGGGACCAAGTGGGAGCTCTAGATGTCCGTGACTGAGTCTTCATGTACGATAGGCGATCCCGTGGGTGTGTCTACGGAGTCGTTAGGGGTAAGGGAGTGTACGGGTGAGCGTGTGTGAGGGGTTTAGGGGTGTTGATTCGTTCATTGTCTTTTTCAACCTTTTTAGTTTGATATTAGTGAGTCATTATTTCCCACTTTGACGCGATAACGTGTCGCTTGGGTTAGGTTTGATTTCGTTCGATCTCGTAGGCACTGGGCTTCAACATTCACGAGCATGCTAATTAGGGAGCACGCTAACACCATTTTGATGTTAGCATTTGTATGTTCAATTTCATACTTTCTAGTTACTCACCTCACAAGCTTGTAACCTCGTATTCTTCGCTGATTGTACTTGCATGGCATCTCTTTCTTTGTCGAGTAGTGCTTGTCTTATCTTTCATGCTTCGGATGCGTAGATTGTGACGCTCGTGAGGCCGCGTTCGGCCAACATCGCTAGCCCTAGTGTGACTTACCTCGCTCTTGCCCACCCTAGATTAGTTGTCGTTCGCCCTGCTGAATCTCCGCTCGTTTACAATTTTCACATTTCATTTTTTGCTTGGTGATTAGTTGCTTAGTAGCTGAGCTGCTGCCCAGTAGTGCCCAGTTCAGACCTTTTGATTCCTTTATTTCCTTTTTTCATTTACAGCTCATAAGCTATGGGCTTTTCCCCCTAACACGGGAGATTTTTACCCATCAGCACATAGATTAGTCAGTATGTGTCCAGCTCGGGAGTAGTACCCTCTTTGAGTCACTTCCTAGTTCCTAGAGTCTCTCTCGTTTCTAGCCTTGCCCATGCCTAGCGCCTTCCGATGTCCTCAATCGCGACAATTCTATAAAGAAGTGGCATATTTTGGGATGTGTTGGAGTGCCAACACATCAACATGCATCTTCTTGGAAATTATTTGTGTAGCAAATATATAAGCAAGAGCTAGAACATGGGGAGGCATTCTAGAATCAATATTGTACTTGCCAAATTCCAACAATATACTAACTTTTAAGAAACCATCTCTCTCCCAAGAAGCTCCCACTTGTGTACAAAGATTCTTGTCTTGAACAGATGAAGTATTATATTTTACCAAGTACTTAATCTATCTATTTGACTACACTTACTCTCTCTCCCTCTCTTTCCCTCTCTTTCTCACTAAGTCACTCTCTCTCCCTCTCTCTTTCACAATACTTTACACTTTTTTTTCCATTTGGCCTACAATATAGAATCGTTACTATTGCACCATGACATATTTTTCCACTAAGTAGACCACCACTTCGTCGAGCGCTGTAACGTCGTCATATTGTCAAAGACTATCTGGTTTGAGTACTTTCTGTTTCTTTCACGAGTATCTTAAGGTGCTATTCACGAATAACATATCAACTCATTTAGAAAGTATTTTAATCTGGAACTTCCCTGAGTGGTCAAGAAAAAGCTAGGTTTTAATTAAGTGGGTTCGTATTTGGTGGTATGCCGAGTCGATCAGAATGCATTTTAACTGAACATATACTTCTGGGAGTCTTGCTCGCAGATCTAGCTGGCGCCCCGCCGAACCTCGCGCATGCGGCAGGGCCCAGGTGTCATAGGGACTCTAGGGTGCTCTCGGTCGAGGGCGGAAGGGAGGCAAATGTCTACTTCACTCCGCTAACTGTTGCAGCAAGTAGCAGTTGGCGAGTCGGCGGCGGGATGGCTGACCTTGATCCTGAGGCGCATTGCCGCATCAGCAGGCAGGTGTCACTAGTGAACGTGCTCTGCCAGAGCGCGAATGGTTCCCCACCTGCTGCCACCTGCCCTCAATCAGGCCGTGTTCTCAACACTCTCGGAGGGAGGTCCTGCTTACAAAGCAGCGATGCCAAGACTCTGCAGACATCTCGCCTGTCGTCCTGCTTGTTGCTCAGCTAACTGATTAATTGCAGGCACCCGCCACTGCCCTTAATCAAACCATATTCTCGTCACTCCTGGAGAGGGAACCTGCTTACCAAACGGCGATGCCAAGACTTGGCAAAAATTTTGCCTGTCGTCCTGCATGTTGCTCAGCTGAATGATACATTGTAGGCACCTGCGACGGAGGGCCACCTGGCAACTCAATCGTCCTAGGCCGTAGTGCCCATCCTGGGCCACTTAGACCCTAGAGGCTTTCCCTGTGCTAGCTTGAAAAATCTGACGTGGAGGACAATCATGCATCGGCTGCTGGATTTGTCTTAAACTTCCATCATTGCACTCGCGTGTGCTGCAACATGTGCGTCCGCATGCATGCAACGCTGGTTTGGTAGCAACAAGATTGGAGTAGAGGTCTCTGTTGCGGCAAGCCACTTCGTTTTGAAAGCAAATTTAAACCCTAGCAAAATGTGTCAACAAGTTGACTTAAATAGACTTCAACCTACAACTCTTAGATGCATCATTATATTAAAGTAAAAATGCAGTGCACTAGCCTGAACCTTATCATGTATCACACTTAATTGGTTTTACATTTTTGACAATTTAATAATTTATCACATCTTGTGACTGCTCCTCCTGCTAATTCCCTGCTCCTATTGCTCCTGCTCTTCCTTCTCAGCCACATTAGAGAGTGAATATCCTTGTTTAGTGAGCTCCCTAAGGTGCCTAACTGGCATGAAAGAGTTGACTAATTGTCCTTTCTTGGGATTTTTCGGCGGCTGCTTGGGTGTAACTTTTGGACCTATCAGTCCTTAGCCCACTTCATAAAAGCATGCTTGCCCAGAGAAGTTGTCTCTATATCTTGTCTCAAGTAAGCGAGTCGCTCTGCAACCTCCATTTGCTTCCGCTCTCAAAGTTTCGTCTTTTGATCCGATGTCATTCTCATACATCCACAACATAAGCTAGTGTGTGTAATGAAGCACTATGTTATTAAGCGAAATCATTTGACTTACCAATCGACGATGAACAATTAATGAAGATCTTTACATCAGCGAGTAATCTTTATGGTATTTTCTATTGATTGATTTAACAGCAAGAAGACAACACACTAGCAGTGTACAATACTCGTGAAATGAATCTTGCTTATTCAAGATAAATATATTTTATTTAAATATATAAGATCAGAGATAGGTGGAAGCATGTAAAATCAGGGAGCGATCTTCGCCCTTATAGTGAATACCATTTACCCATCTATATCCCTCGACTCACTTACCGTAGTATGCCATAGTTGCACACGGACACAAGGCACAAGAAAGAGGCGAGCTTGAGGACTAAAGATTTTCCTTTAGAAACTCATGGCCTCTTGCCTACCAGGCATACAAGCATGTATATGCACATACAATACATCGGGGGACTAAATAGCAGAGGCGCTCTCATTCAGATGGCTAAAACACATCCCACTGACTTAGGTGCAAAACCATGGAATCTGTCCGCTATGTGACCCCAAAATGTCAGAGGGTATAACTCCGTCAATACTACTCCAACTTGAGCACACTTAACGGCAACGAACGCATCTTGACGAGATCTTTCCAGAAAGTCCTAGTTTGCTCAATTTGGAGCGCAGACGAAGCAACCATGTCAATTTTCGTGAAGGATGGTCATTAGAACGAACCCAAAAGTGCACACATGAATTGCAAGTAGAAATCCGACTGTAAAGCCAGCTGTCCAGAATGAGGGACCACAAGGTCCCAGCCTGCTATGTACCTAGTGACCACCTGGTTGACCACGACGCAAGGTGCGCCGTTTTGTGGGAAACCCGTTAAGTTGGTACCCACGGATCTAGGTATAACGACCATATTAATTGGTCAGTTGACTGAAGTCCTAACTGTTCAGTTGACTGACGACGGCTCCGCCTACCCAGGAGTTAACCACACTAGTAGGACATCGGTTTACCAAATCTCAGTCGACCTCCCGACTTTCAGTATACTACGATCACATGTGCCAGTCTACGAATAATAATCCAAATAAATATATCTATCCCCAGAGTACTGAAGCTAAGTATACTGACAAATATCAAGCAAGCTTATTACATGTCAACCTACTAATACTATATCCTATATATAACTGATATATAAATCTCAAAAAATTATACTATGATACAAAAGTCATCCTGTTGAACTTTTTGACAAAGTAAGTCAACTTGCATTATATCGACATACGTTCATTTAGATGAACTCGCACATGTGAGCACATTGACACAATACTTATCTAGTATTGTATTTATGTGTGCACTTTATGAAATGAATAATGAACTAATTCATTACAATTCGCAAGTCAAGTGCAAGTAAACTAGCATCAATAATGCAATCAGTAAACTCATACATAAGCAAGGCTAGAAGACAGTGCGTGTCAATGGCTCTCGCCTTGTGTAGTGAAACAGCTAGATAAAGTACTTAGTGAAATTCAAGACAAGGATCTTTGAACACAAGTGGTAGCTTCTTGAAAGAGAGATGGCTTCTTGAAAGATAATATATTTCTGGATTTTGGCAAGTACAAGAGTGATTCTGGAATATCTTTCTATGTTCTAGCTCTTGTTTATATACTTGCTACATAAGTAATTTCTAGGAAGGTGTATGTTGATGTGTTGGCACCCAACACATCCCAAAACTTGCCACCTCTTTCTAGAATAATGTACACATGTCCTTTTGACCTAAAAATGGCACATTTGACTTTTGCCACGTGGAGTTCTTCTAGGTCTTTCCTCTAACTTCAAAAATGCCTTAGAGGTTCGAAGGATATGAACCAAGTCACTAGAGTACCTAATCACACTTGAATTTACACAATAGCACTCAAAATATTTTTGAAAACATTAAGATATATGCAAACTAATATATAATAACTCAAATCACTACATCATCCCCCCGACAAAACGCGACGTCTCCGCGCGTCAAGTAAGGTCTTACACATGTGGAGCAGACTAGTCAACAGCTTCAAGTCAGATGCCACACATGTGAAGAGGATTAGTCCAAGGCGCCAAGTCAGGTGCTACACATGCAAGGTAGACTAGGCAAGGTCGTGGGTGGTGTGACCTTATTGGCTAGCCTACTCCTTGATGATAAAGAAAGTTGTACAAGTTGGTCCAGAATCTGCCACAAATTCAAAAATTCATAGCGTCCATAGAACTGC
Source organism: Mesotaenium endlicherianum (assembly GCA_009602735.1). Taxonomy (NCBI): domain Eukaryota; kingdom Viridiplantae; phylum Streptophyta; class Zygnematophyceae; order Zygnematales; family Mesotaeniaceae; genus Mesotaenium; species Mesotaenium endlicherianum. The sequence continues at coordinate 320,905 of WELA01013572.1, read as the reverse complement.
TTCAAATCTAAAAATTTGAGTGCCAGACGGACCGCGTTGGAGAACTCTACCGTGTCAGCAAACTTGAGAGCAATCTAATTTTTGGAGTGTTGTTGAGAGCTGAGAGAGTAGACACTCCTCCAAATCTGTGCAAAAATTTCTGAAAATCATAAGTCCTTCTATACTTCTCCAAATTCTGCAAACTAAACCTCAAACTGGACGATGTAAGAAGTTATACCAGAGCCTTAAGTTTCAGAGCATTCCAAGTTCAGGAGAGGGCACAATGTCAGAAGGCATATTCTGCCCTAACAATGCCAGCAGCTTGACCCCCTTCTACTCAGAGCAATATATCTCTCTCACCAGTGCTCTAGATTGAGCAAACTTGGACTCTAAATGACCGGCTACTTATGAACTACAACCAGGTAAGTTTTCAGAATTTATTATGCAAAGACCTATCACCGGTAGCAGGTTTAGTTTTCTGTCCAGAATCTGTGAGAAGAGAAGAGTGTCTAATGTCAATCTTCCCTCTTACTTGTTCTTGCACAGGTCAGATGACCACTTTCGCTGCCTAATGCCGGCAGTGCTCCGGGGCAGGAAACAGCCAATTTTGCCGCCGAGAGCAACCTTGCTCATCTTGCTCAATTTTGCACAAAATGGCCAAAACTGGCAGTGGTCATTTGGCGCTGGGTTAGGGGTCAAGCTCGAGCCTTTTGACCGGGCGTCCGTATTGTACCCAGTAGCTCCTCTCCCGCTCACATGCACGCGCGGATCCTCCACACGGATAAAGGCGGTCTGTACTAGATCTCCTAGAGTGGGGGGCATTAAGCGGGGTCCTAAAGTCGCTATTCATTGCGCTTCTTTACTGCGCTTCTTAATGCTACTACTAACTGCAATTTCATACGCTAATTGCGCCTAATCCATACTGATCAGGGATAAAGAGCAAAGGCTACTCGTGTCATTTTAATCTGGTGGTGGACCGAGAAGGTGGAAAGGAGCGAGGCTGTCTGTTTAAGGCAATCTGCCCCGCCTAGTTCGTCAATTTCATGAGTGTTCGAGTTAATGGGTCTATGGCATCCCCCATCCCACCCTCCCTACCTACCTCCCTCCCTCCCTCCCTCCCTTCCATCCTCTCTCACTCTCTCCCTCCCGCTTCCTCTGTCTCTCTCCCTCTCCTTTCATACCTCCCTCCTCATTCTCCCTCTCTAGCTCTCGCTTTCTCACTCTCTATCCCTCCCGTGCCTGCCTCTCTCTCTCTCTCTCCCTCTCTCTCTCTCTCTCTCTCTC
>WELA01013572.1:298472-318286 GCA_009602735.1 Mesotaenium endlicherianum | reverse complement strand
GGCTGCGGGCGGCGGCGTCGCAGGAGGAGGCTGACTGTCGGGGGCAGCCGGAGGCAGCAGCGCCTGGGCAGGCGGCGGCAACGTCGCAGGAGGAGGCTGCCTCCCGGGGACAGCCGGGGGCGGCAGCGCCTGGGCTGCGGGCGGCGGCGTTGCAGGAGGAGGCTGACTGTCGGGGGCAGCCGGGGGCGCCAACGCCTGGGCTGCGGGCGGCGGCGTCGCGGGAGGAGGCTGACTGTCGGGGGCAGCTGGGGGCGGCAACGCCTGGTTGCGGGCGGTGGCGTCGTGGGAGGAGGCTGACTGTCGAGGGCTGCTGGGGGCGACCTCGCGGGAGGAGGCTGACTCTCAGGGGCAGCGGGGGGCGGCAACGCCTGGGCTGCGGGCGGCGGCGTCGTGGGAGGAGGCTGACTGTCAGGGGCAGCTGGGGGCGGCAACGCCTGGCTGCGGGCGGCGGCGTCGTGGGAGGAGGCTGACTGTCGGGGGCAGCCGGGGGCGGCAGCGCCTGGGCAGCTGGGGGTGACGTCGCGGGAGGAGGCTGACTGTCGGGGGCAGCCGGGGGCAGCGCAGTGCCTGGGCTGCGGGCGGCGGCGTTGCGGGAGGAGACTGACTGTCGGGGGCAGCCGGCGGCGACGTTGCGGGAGGAGGCTGACTTTCGGGGGCAGCCGGGGGCGGCAGTGCCTGGGCTGCAGGCGGCGGCGTCGCGGGAGGGGGCTGACTGTTGGGGTCAGCCGGGGGCGGCAGCGCCTGGGCTGCGGGCGGCTGCGTTGCGGGAGGAGGCTGACTGTTGGGGGCAGACGGGGGCGGCAGCGCCTGGGCAGCGGGCGGCGGCGTCACAGGAGGAGGCTGACTGTCGGGGGCAGCCGGCGGCGACGTCGCGGGAGAAGGCTGACTCCCAGGGGCAGCCGGGAAAGGCACCGCCCGGACAGCCGGCGGCGTCCTCGTGGGAGGAGGCTGACTCCCAGGGGTAACCGGCGGCGGTAATGCCTGGGCAGGTGGGGGCGACGTTGCAGGAGGAGGCTGACTTTCAGGGGCAGCCGGCGTAGGCACCGCCTGGGCAGCCGGCGGCGATGTCGCGGGAGGAGGTTGACCCCCAGGGTGAGCCGGCGGCGGCAACGCCTGGGCAGCTGGGGGCGACGTCGCATGAGGAGGCCGAGGGATGGGGGCACCAAAGGGTGAAGACAGGCGGTAAGGAGGAGATGGGGCAGGGGACTTGGGGGCCACGTTAGGGCAAGACTGGAGCTGAGTCGGGTCGTCGACGATGGAGGAGGTGAGGTTGCCGCTGGCGAGCTCGGGCTCAGCATGACGAGGCCCGACTGATTGCCCACCCATACGTCCTGTGCGGATGAAGCCTGCAATAACGAGAAGGTGGAGGAAGCGGGCAACTGAGTGAGTGAGAGAAGTCGATCGTTCAAATTTCTCATGGCCAACTACTACTTCCGGGGCATTTGGCCATTTGGCAGTTCCGGCACGAGCAGCTGCAGCAGCAGCAACAGCAGCAGCAGGCAGAGCCTCCTGGGCACCGACAGTCATATTTCCATCACAGAGTCCGACGCCATCCGACTTGGGCATTTCTGTTGCTCTTTCTGCATCTATCAGGACTGCCAGTAAAATTGGCGCGGATTGTTCACTGATTACCATCTTGACATGCCTGATACTGGACGGCACTGACAGGGTGACTAGGAGCCGCAGAACAACTAGTGCTGGTGTGACGGCTAGTACCGGTGGTGTGACTTGGGAATGATGCATATAACGCACATATATACATACAATTTGTATATAGGCATACATAGTGCATATGTGTAAGACGCCAAGTTTCTCACTGTGGAAGGTAGCCATTCCATGGAAGCTTTGCTCTTCAAAGGATACCTCATGTTAGGTATGGCGTCAGCTAGAGCCACCACTCCCTCTTGCTCGTCGGATGAGTCAATCACGCCGATCGATGCAAGCCTGGATTTCAATGATCGTGCAAGAGCATCCGTTAAGCTATGGACCCGGCCATCTGCTATTCAAGCAACAGGTACGCTCCAATAGCACTAGCGTCATGCTGCGACGCTTGCATGGTGAGGCGAAGTCTTCCACATGCTCGTATGCAGACACAGATTGATACTAGAGGGTCAACAGTGCCAGGTTAAACTTGTGAAGAGAGGACCAAGAGATCGCCTGCTGCTTATTTGCCCATCTCCAGTACTATGCAGGCAGCGGTGGAAACAACTGCATGAGCTTGCTGCACCCAATCAATTAGACTTTATCGTTTCAATGGTTGTGTATATGTCACTAACATTGCAAGTGCAACCCATAAACATGGCCCTTTTGTAGGCATGACATTTTCACAAACTGCAAGCATCGACACGTATATAAGAACATGCACATCTTTTCAAGTTATTTTGTTGAAAACAACATGCACAACGGAGCAGTCAACATTAATGAAATGCTGATTAATTGCTGCTTAAAGTAGGCTTCACAAAGTTCATGATTGAACATTCCAGCACGTCTCAAGTGGCTCGCGCAATGCTTACACACTTCACATCTCACGGAGATGTCCCCATACAAATCTAACTGCCTCCTAATATTTACACCAGACCCACAGCCAGCTGCCACATTGTGGCCCGCATCATGCACCACCTTGCTATGTGCATTTGCTGAAAAACTTCATAAGCTTCATAAGAAGAACACGCTAATTGAGAGGAGCAAACAGCAAACACTCACTCGATTTCAGCCCCAGAGTCCAATCTACTATTGCGGTCTCCTTTTGCGCTTGCGCGCCCCCTGTACATGTGTATACTAACTTGTCGCGCGTCCCTCCCGCGCGATCTCCCGGCCGCAACAAAAGCTCTCCCCTCCCGCGCCCTTTCGCATCAAGCGCTCTCCTTGAAAAGCTCCCGGCCAATCAGCATGCGCCGAATCTCGCTGGTCCCTGCCCCGATCTCATACAGCTTGGCGTCGCGCAGCAGCCGCCCGGTGGGGTACTCGTTGACGTACCCGTTGCCACCCAGGCACTGGATCGCCTGCTCGTCCTCCCACACGCGCATGCATGCCACGTGGCCCACACACGCAGCGCCATCAGCTTTCAAAACCACTTACATTCTCGTCAAAAGTAGTCACTTCAAAATTTCACGCACTCTGACTGACCCGGTGCTCCTCAAGACCAAAATAATTGATTGAAAATGTTCTTGCAAAGTCGAAGTCTGATCTCCTGTGCAATGTTGCAGGCGTGCACGCACACGCACACGCCACATGCACACTCACACACATGGACACGCACAAGCAAACATACACAAGCACGCAGAGATAGATGCACACGCGCACACGAGCGTCTGCACAAGCACACGCGGACTACAGGAAAAGGTGGAAGAGGTCCAGGATGGGCATAGCGAGAAGCACAAAGGTGCAGCAGAGGCGCCAAAGTGGGCATTCGAATTGAACGGGAGCGATGGAGGAAAGGTGAGAAGATGAATGGGTGGAGCGCGGAGGGCCAGTAGGAGATTGACACCTGGAGGGCCACCTTGGTGGCATTTTCGGCCGCCAGTAGGATCACGCCCGCACAGTCCTGCAACGGCCACTTGCCAATTAGTGAGCCACGCACAATGACTGCTCTCGCTCCCTCACCGGTTTCTCAAAACCTCCAAAAAAAACGTATTCCCGCATATCTTTGGCCAGGCATCCTTTGGAGTTGGGTGTTTGCGACAAATAGCTCATCCACACAGAAAACTTTGGACGCAGTCGCAAATTTCTAAAAATGTATATGATTATAAGTCGGAGGGCATCTCTGGTCACTTTGACAAAGAGGAGGCCATAACAGCGGAGGCGCAGACGTTCCGGAATTTTCCAATTTATGACACCCTGTGACACCCCAGAGCGGGCGAATCGAGTCCTGCAGGGGACCGAATGATTGCTCATGTATCACACGTTTCTTGTAGGTGCTCTGAGGGAAGCCTACCCCCCCTCTATGCAAGTCGAACACTTAGGGGCCGCAATGTACCAACATGAGCTTCATACCTTGACGTTATAAGGGGGACACTCCGTCTCCCAGAGCTTGAGACTGTGCTATTTTGGGGTGAAAGGGGCGCTGCTTGTTATTTCTTGCTTTGTTTTGTCATTCTTCTTTCCTTTTTAATTGTGTCTTTGGCTCCCCTCAGTAAACACAAAAGAGAAACCCGGGAATATGAGGAGAGGATACCCCCAATGCATGCAGCCAAACAATTTCTGCATAAGGAGGTTCTTTTGAGTTGCAACATCCAGCTTCCGCAAGGACACTACACCACCCCTCTCATAAACATGAGACTGCAGGGACCAGGTTGTACCAATTGTTAAGGTACCAGCGTGAGAGTGTGTTATTTAAGCGGTATTCAAGATTTTGGCATATTTCCTCTCTCTCTCTCTCTCTCTCTCTCTCTCTCTCTCTCTCTCTCCGTGTGTGCTGTCAGGGGCTGCCAGGTGCTCTGTTTCCTCTCCCGTCCGCCGTCGCTCTCTCTCCTCTCTTTCTCGCTCTCTCCCGCTTGTTTTCTCTTTGTCCTCCTTGCCGCCCTCCCTTTTTTGGCCTCCCTCTCTGTCCGTGAGTGTTGCCAGGCGCTCCACCCCATCTCAAACCTGAACTCAAACCCGAAACTGAACTTGACCCTGGGCCCAAACATTGATCGCGCCCTGAGCCTCGGGCTTGCTCCACCGCCCCGCAAGCCCCCGTCCTTATGCATTAGCTGTCGTGTATAGGACTTGGAGAGGGAGCACCTTCAACCCAATCTCTTTTTTCTTAAACCCTCGGCCTACACTTTTTGCCCATAAGCCCTGGCTGCAGACACCTATACCCAGCACCCTAATATGCAACTCTTAACTCTGGTAACCCGAAACTCCAAACGCAAAGCGAGAAAGTTGTAGCTCGAGTCCCTTCACCTAGGCCAAGCCCCCCTGCGTGCGCAGCACTTGGCGAGGTGAGGCAGCGCCTAAGCCCTCGGGCCAAAATTTTACATCCAAAACCTTCACTTTGGGCCCCTAACTGTTAACCTTAATTTGTTGATCCGGCTGACCCAAGCGGAGCTGAGCCTCTGCCGCGCTGACCATGCCGAGCCGAGCTTCTGCCGGCGCGCGCGCAGGACTTGATCAGGCAGCGCATGTACTCCTGGGACCCAAAACTCAGTCCTTGGGCCCATACGCGCCTTGGCTGGCGCTTTCGAGACCCGGTCAGGCAATACGGATGCCCCAAGGACCCTAAGCAAAGGGCTCAAGCCTAGGGGCCACGCGCGCCTTGGCTGTTGTGCGAGCAGGATTTGGTGAGGCGGCAGCCGCGCTTCACGTCCAAGGCGGCAGCCCGCGAGTTTCTGGAGAGCGTGGAGGGCGCGTGGGTGCGCGGGGCTTTTGCATGCAAGTGCGCGACTTCAAGGTGGGGGGGTGCTTCCTTGCTGCTACTGCTGCTGCTGCTGCTGCTGCTGGCCTTGGTCGGCCCGCGGTCAGCAACAGCACACGGCCTCGTGCAGGGGGGCAACCCACTCCCCCCCTCGAGTTGTTGTGCGTGATTGTGTGTATGTATTTGCGTGTGTCTGTGTGGGCGCCTGTTTGTGTGGGTCTAGTTGCTTCTCATGTGTGTGTGTGTGTGTGTGTGTGTGCGTGTGTGTGTGCGTGTGTGCGTGTGTGTGCGTGCGTGTGTGCGTGTGTATGCGTGTTTAATCTTATCTCTTTCTCCCCCCCCCCCCCCCCCCTTCTCTTTCTCTCTTTCTCTCTCTCCCTCTCCCACCCTGTCTCCCTCCACTTTGTCTCTCTTTCTCCCTCCCTTTCTCCCTCCTTCCCTCCCTCCCTCTCTCCCTCTCTCATGGGAGTGTATACTTTTATGGCAGGCAATTAAAGTATTGTCAGAATCTCTTATATGGCGGAGTTCGTGACTGACCCTCACATAAGTGGTGATGTGAGTGCCGATAGAGGGGGAGACACACTTAATGGCGGGTTGGGAGGGAAGGCGGGTGACACGCGATGTGAAACTGTGCGTGAGGATGGGGCTATAGGACATGCAGTGCATAAGACACAAGCAAAAGAGAAGGGTGTGCGTGTGATAGCTACAGAGGGAGAGATGGGTGAGAAGCCTTTTGCCACTAATTATAGGAACATGTATTGAAGCGACGGACAGTCATTTAAAAGAAGTTAAATGACATGTCAATTGAGCTAAAATCCTTCAAGTTAGGTGTACGAGCTATTATGTTTATGGTTGGACCCAATAACGACTTGACCTGCATGAGGACTTCAAATGTCGTAGATAGTCCAGAGTTAAAACTCTTTAGGGGTATGGGGAAACGCTTCTTTGACATAGAAGTTGCAAAAGTGCAACTTCAGCGTGCTCACAAGGCAAGTGCAACTTGGGTAAAACCTAAGCCACAAAGTACAGTCGGTAGCAAAGAAGGTAGCAAGGGAAGTAGGCCACCCACCCAAGCCCCACTAAGCTCTCAGTTGAGGGACCAGTGTAGGCCCCTGCACAACTCAGTTGTACAGCCAAAGATAAAGCGTGCAATTAAAGCGGGCGAAATATCCAAGAATGAGACTAAGTTTTGTTCCAAGGACGTTTGTAAGTCTGTCGCTGATGGTGGCCATGAAGCATGTCGTAAAGTACGAGAACTAATTGGGTGGCCTGGAAAATATCCTTATACTAGGCACACCTTCTTCACAGTAGAGCAGAGCGAAGTGTACATAGAGAAGTACGGAGCAAGCGGCAATGAAGCAAGTGGTAGTAGAGTGACTAAGAAGCGGGCAGCCGCAACAGCGGAGCAAGCGGCAGCGGCTGCAGAAGCAGAGGAAGCGGCAGCAGCAGCAGCTGCAGGAGCAGAGGAAGCGACAGCAGCGGCGGAAAAAGCGGCAAGGGAGCAAGCAGCAGCGGCAGCGGAGCAGGTGGCAATAGAGCAAGAAGCGGCAGCTCAGCAAGCACTAGCAGAGCAAGCGACAGCAGCAGCAGAGCAAGCGGCAGCAACGGCGGAGAAAGCAGCCGGGGAGCAAGCAGCAGCGATAGCTGAGCAGGTGGCAGTGGAGCAAGAAGCGGCAGCTCAGCAAGCGACGGCGAGCAAGTGGCAGCAGCAGCAGAGCACTCGTCGGCAACAAGGGAGCTAGCGGGTGGGGAGCTAGCCGATGGGGAGCAAGCGGTAGCAGCAATGAAGTCGGAGGAAGCGGAGCAAACAATAGTGGACAAGAGTCAGCAGGCGGCAGCAAGGCATGCGATTGCAGAGCAAGCGACAGCAGTGCCTGACCAAGCAGCTGAGTTCACAATTATTGGTATGTCCTTACGTGGTGCTCTTCTTGGTTTTGCGAATGATGTCCACAGCTTTTGTCGCACAAAGGCGCATATATTTCTTTATACCGTTGTCACATACGACGGACGTTTTGTGTGTTTTCTTCAGTACTGATGCATATGCTTCTTGTTGCTTGGTAGGTACAAAACGCACTCGAGATCCGCTCCTCGTGAAGAAGAAGACTGTGGAGGAATTTCTATTCACAACTAGCAAGCAACTTCTGAAACGGAAGCGAGTTGCAAATGTCACCCTTGTCGTGCGTTCAGAGATCGGGTGCGTATTGTCGACATAAGCAACACACAATAGACAAGCAGGCTTTGCTGCAATGAAGTCTATAATACAAATGGCGTTATAGCCAAAAAGGGAGTCAAGCGTCAAATGTTTTAATTAAGGAATGTGTACTCTCCAGAGTGAGCACCTCAAGACTGTAATCTGGTAGGAAAACAACTAATGAAGTATGGCCCAAAAGATCACTGGAAGCACATCATAATCTTCAGAGTAGTCCTATGGCAAGGGCTTAAGCTGTGACTTTGCTCACCACTTATGAAGTTCTTCAAGTGACTGGAAGCCTGGAGGGCTTGCTCTTCACAAGAGAGCAACTAAGTGGTCCTGAAAACACAAGAGATAAAAGTGTAAGCTTTACTGATAAAGTCTGTTACTTACACCTGGCATAATGGACTTTTAAAAGATGTCTCTTCTAGGGACATCTCTAGTACTTATACTCCTGGAAATCCGGCGGGGTACGCGGCGGATCCAATGCATGAAGTCACTCTAGGAGGTTCTCCTATGTCCACTAATGTGTACAAGGCATGTACTAGCACTCCAATACGCTAAGCATAACTCAAACCAATCAAAGCAAGGTGCGTAGGATATGCTATGTGTCTCTCGATGGCCGAGCTTACCTTGGGTGATTCTACCTAGATAGCGCCTCAAAAGTGGATCTGGAAATTGAGGAAGCTTCCTCTAGGAGTAGGTGATGCAATCACCAAGTTATAGCCTCAATGATGCACATATACTATGGAAATGCAAAGCTTATGTAGGCTAAGGGGCTCGCAGATTTGTGCGCACAAGCTAGGGGTTTTAGGGGGTCACGAATAGGCAAGAATGTGTCCCTTGTGCACATTGAAACACCAATTGCCCTTTGGTGAGGATCCGCTAGGGGCTGGTAGGTGACGCGGACTAGATCGCTCATATCTCGCTCGATACTTGACCAAATGACGCAAACCCGGTGCCATTCGGAAGGTGACTTGACGCGCTACACTTTGGTGACTTGGAAATTGAGAAAAGGTCAACGTATGGATGCGTAAAGTCTATGCAAAGTTGGCCTTCCTAGGTTGATGGTTCGCACATGTGGAGCTCGGTTTTGTGCGGCAACCTTGACTCAATAAATCATGACACCCTCAATTACGGGTTATTGGCTACTGCGGTCCTTGAAGCTAGCAGTCAACAAAAAGTATGTGCACTTTTCTTCTATAGCAGAATCAATCATGTGAGTGGTTAGCATGCGCATTCACGTTCGTTGCACTAGCTTCTTTTCTACCTATTGCAAGTAGTTTCAATTTTAGTGAAACTTTTGCATGTTTGTGTGCAGTTCACACAACAAGGTGGGTGGGAAAGTTATGTGCAAAGTAAGCATGTTAAGGCTTCTGTCAACGAAGGCATGGTCGAAGATGATGCCAAGAAGGTACTATTAAAAGCGTTGAAGGAAGTCAAGAAGGCCTACAATGACAACCTAGCTGCCTATGTTCAAGAGGAGTTGCACAATAGGGGCCTTGCACAAGATTTTGCAAACAATTTGTATGCGGTCTAAAGTCTATTGTATTGTATTTATTATGCAATTTAATTTTAGTGGACACTTTATTATGACATGTCCTTGGAAGGTGATATTGCCCCTCCTCACAGTTTGTGTGTAGTCTTTCTTGTGTAGTCTTTCCAGGCATGATATGCGCGCTTGTGAAACATGTTCACTTCTTATGCTTTGATTATTTTCCCTTACAGCATTTTCCTCTTTTCCACCACATTGAAACAATTCTTATATGTTGCTTTCCACATTTGTTGTTGCTTCCCATTACACAGAGTGTGCTTGGCTGCTTAAGAGAGAGTGCGGAGAATGGCTAGGTGGCAGCTCATAAGCTGTTGTGTCTATATAAGCCAGGTTTCGAGTTGCAAAAGGTTGTCAGGTTTGATGAATCAATAAATTTGTTCTTGGTGCAAGTTTTCAACGTTGCTTGTCAAGTTACATATCTTGTCAGCTAGCTTATGTGCAATACTTATCTTGTGCAACTTGAGTGCTTCACAGTATTTTTGGTCGCTAGACATAAAGACTACTGCACAAAGAAATTGCAATATGAAGTGATCGGAGGTTTCAATTACTTCACTTTCAACTTGGCCCAATACTCTAAGGATCGCAGTATTTGATCCAGTTTGTGCTCTAACTTGGTGGCAAGCTGAAATAGAGGTTGGCATTGGGGTCCTAGTTGTATGTTATGCAACACCTTCAAGAACGTCGACAAACATGCAAGGTGCACATCACTACTCCATCACGACAAGCAGCAGGCAGGACCCCAAGTGTGAAAAAGAAACTCAATTGTTTTGGCTGAAGCGGGCGACACTAAGGAGCCTATCAAGTGTGCTATAATGCCTTTGGTGCCTAATTGCATGAGACATAAGGTGAACATGTGGAGGCAACCCACCAACTCAATTATCAGCATAGCAAATTAGAGAAAGCCGCAACTCAACAAATACAACTCGTTTCAATGACAAGTAGAAGAAAGATAGAATCGAACTCGTCATTTTTGTCAGCTTGAAACTGGTTGCAAGCCCATATCCACAGTTTACTATCTACTACTCAAGGGGAAAGAAAAGACAGATATAGCTTATATGGTTGTATGTTAATGAATTTTATGCAATAAATGAAAACACACATGCCAAGAACTTATGCCCCGTTCTAGCCATTATGTATATTACTGTAATTTAATGTGGAGTTTAGACATGCGAGTTGTGCACAAACAACATTAAAGGAGGCAACATAGAGAACATTAAGATATTATTGTAACAAATTGAGTTGTTCACACCAACGCCGGAAACATGTGACAAATAAATTGGAGCAATGGTGTAAACTATCACTATGGTTAACATGCTTCATCCTCATTATCACTCCATTCTTCCTCCACTACCATATCTTCCTCACCAGCTATACTAACTTCTACAAGGTCGGCACAAGCCTCCGACATGAACTCAGTGGAAGATACTGCAGCAGTATGGTTGCGCCTAAGTATAGTCAAGCGCCGGTTTACAAGGAACGCAACTCCAGCAGCACGCTCAAAAGTCAAATCATAGGTGGCATGAGAGTGTACTCCTCTCTCTTGATCTTGCAACACCAAGTCTACCTCGTGCAATCTCTTTCACCCATGGAAGGTTGAAAATCTCAATCCCAATCTCAATCTCTGAAATGAATCGACTTACCAAATAGGCGATTAACAATTAATAAAGATCTTTATATCAGCAAGTAATCTTTATGGTATTTTCCGTTAACTGGTTTAACGGCAAAGGACAACACGCTAGCAGTGAATAATACTCGTCAGTCAAATGAGAGTAAACTAGCATCAATAATGCAAATCAGTAAACTCATACATAAGCAAGGTTAGAAGACAGTGCGTATCAATGGCTTCTCGCCTTGGATTCAGATCTCTCTCAGTAAGCTGTACAAGAGAGTTGGCCTCGTGTCCGAATACCGAACTCGAGAGCAATGCCTAGCATATGTACATGGAATGAGTTTACTGTTCAACGGTCAGTGCGATGGCACCGCCTACCCGGGAGTTAACCACGTTGGTAGGACCTCGGTTAACCAAATCCACCGCCATCTCCCATCATCCCGAATAGCCATCCATCATAGGGATGTCATCTGGCCATTCATCTAGCATATCGCACTTAGATGCATATCAAGGCAGTTCGCTGCTACCGAGTACGGAAGTCAGCTGGCTGTCAAAGAATGTGTCAGCAAGCTGACTTAAGTTGACTTCAGCCTGCTGCTTTTGGCCGAGTCATTAAACTGATAATTATGTAAAGTCCAGCAGACTGATTATTAACTAAAGTTCAGCAGACTGACTACTAACTAAAGTTCAGCAGGCTGAACTAAATTAACTATTATATTTAAATGAATATTATATCTACTAATATACTGATTCATTACAATCCCTCCAACTTAACTTGTTGTCGCCTCGACAACATTAAACTGCAAAAGCTTTAAATAAAGAAACTGACCCTGACCAGCCTCCCTTACTGACTATCTTTTCAGCCTGTCACCTTAAGGGGTGGTTCCTGGGGCTTCAGGATCAGGGGACGGAGATCTGGACCTAGATCTGGACAGCCCTCTAGGTCTGTCAGCTGGCCTTCTAAAGAACCCTGTTTGCTCTAAAGTTGGCCCTCGAGGAGAACGGAGGATGGTGGCCTGCTCTTCAACTATTTGGGTGTTGATTCCCACATAGACAGGCATTCCAGTAGGATGCTGAAATACATTGGCTAGAGGTACATGCCCCTGAGCGGAGGGGGAGGCTGGCATACCTCTGGCCCACCCGCGTGTCCCTCTTCTGGCACCCCTGTCCTCTGGGGATTTCTGTCTGTGTCTGCTGCCCAGTACAGTCAGATCAGCTTCTTCCCCTGCTTGGGCAGGTGGGCTGGGGGAGCGAGCGCGGGGTCCAGTTGTCGCCATAACGGGGATCACATTCCACACACCTGATCGTGGTTCTTTAGGAAGTGCCACTGCCTCTCGCTGGGTATCCTGAGTACCTGCTGCTGATGCTTCTCCTCTGCCTTGTTCTCCTTCCTCATCCTCCTCATCCTCCTCCTCGGAGAGAGTAGGGGTCTCGTCCACTAAGTCGTCCTGCTCCCTAGTAGACATGGAGTAGTCTACCGACCTCCCTTTCTTAGGGCGCGCTGGAGGTTGCTTGGCCTTCAGCCTACTGATATCTATCCGGCCTGCATTCTTTGCCCATTTGACAAAGGCATGCTTTCCCTTAGAGAAGTACTCTCTTCCCCTCCTCCTATGTTCCTTGGTCTCTGCATTCATATTGCTCAGGCATCCATTCAGCCTGGGGTCCCAAGGGGCAATGTGAGGTGGTAGGATGAGATAGCCGTCTAGGCCATAGTGGAAGTCATCCGGTTGGGCTCGGTCACACTCCTGCTTCTTATTTGTGACGGTCATCCACCTCCAGTCTGTTGGCTGCTGGTAGTACTGGGGTCCGTGCTCAGCCTTCCTCAGTTTACACGGGAACCAGTGGGGAGAGAACATCTGCTGTCCTGCTTCCCTGGCCAAGTACTCCCAGCTCCTTCTCTCAACTTCATTGTAAGCTGGCAGGAGTGTGAGGTAGAATACCGTATCCTTAAAGCTATCGGGCCGCATGCTCACCATCCGGATGAGTCTCTGATCTCCCACTATTCCCGGTATGGGGACCGGCTTGTCCTCTGAATCATCTGCGAGATACCGGGCCTGCTCTGCTGTATAGCCCACCATCTTAGCATAATCTTCGTAAAGGACCACGCCGGTGTGTGTCTCGATGTACCTGTCCAGTGCTGTAGCTCCTTCCTTCTGTAGCAGTGTTGTCTGTTCCAGCCTGTTGATCTCCTGGGCTGCCAGCAATGCTTCCTTCAGGTTATCGAAGTTTTGGCCACCCACCACAGTATACCTGTAAGTGGCCAAGCTCTTCTGTCTGTCCGCTTCAATCTTTTTTCTTTTCTCCTCTTCTGCCGCTGCCGCTTCTTCTTGCTGTTTCTTCTGTCTCTCCTCCTCAGCCTTCCTGAGGTTTTCCGCTTCCTGATCCTTCTTCCTCTGTGCCTCTTCTGCCGCCTCTTGTTGTTTGCGGACCCTTTCTTGTTCTCTCCTGGTGAGGGACGTCGCCGCCAGCTCCTTCTGGTATTGCTCCATTGTCCTCCTGGCTTCTTCTGCCTTGCGCTTTCTGTCCTCCTTTTGTGTGGTGGGCGCCATCCTGCTCATGTAACCAGGGCACAAGTTAGTAGGATATGGACCTTTGTCATAGAGATTGCAGGAAGTATGTTAGTATTTAGTATAGTGGCTTCGCTGCTGTTTACCTTACAGGATGATTGCTAAAAGTTGACGTAGTTGCGATGCGCTACACATAAACGTATGAGTGTGTTTTTATCGCTCTCGCTCACTAACTGTCATATATTTTCCCCTCCAACTTAAATGGAGACAGGACCGCCTGTCACCTTCCCGTGTCAACTGAAATGACAGTTATGGAGGGACTCCAGCGGCCCGAAGGTGGAACCGTGTCAACGCCCCTTTGGCATTGGTCAAGTGGTCCTTAAACTCCCAAGTGTCCCCAGAGGCATCGTAACCCTTCCATCGAATGAGGTATTTCATGACATATTTAGACGATCGACGGACCGAGCGAGCGTCTAAAATCTCATCGACCTCATATTCCTCAGGGTCGCCGTCCCGGACAGCGGGGACTGGTTCCCGGTTGGACAGGGAACCGACCTGTGAACAGTGTATCACCTTTGATGTACGGTTCCAGGAAGGAGACATTAAAGACCGGGTGCCCCTTGTATTCAGCTGACATGTTCAGTTTGTAAGCATTCTGACCGACACGACGGACCACCGAATATGGACCGACCCAGACAGGGCCAAGCTTTTTCTTGACCACACCAGGGAGGTACAGGTGCTGAGAATGCAGTTTGACTAAATCCCCCTTGGAAAATGTCAGTTCCCGACGGTGTTGATTAGCGTATTTTTGTTGGTTTTCTTGGGCCGTGTGCAAGTTTCGTTGGACTTCTGACAGGGTGTCAGCAAACTCCTGAGTTAACTGGAGGGAGACCGGGTTGTCAATCCCTTCAGGGTGAGTTAAAGATTCCCCTAGCACATCTAGAGGAGACTTAGGGACTCTACCCAGGCTGAGTTCAAAAGGAGTTTTGCCCGTTGACGCGTGCACCGCACTGTTGACCGCAAACTGAATTTGAGGCAACAAGTCATCCCAATTATCTTGTTTTTGGTTAATATATGCTCTCAGCACCTCCTGCAGAACTCGGTTAGTTCTTTCAGTCTGCCCATCAGTCTGAGGGTGGTTTGCTGTGCTAAGCAGCTGTTTGACTCCCATTAACCCCATTAAAGCTCTCCAGAACTTTGTCTGAGATGAGATTAGAAGGGAGCCCATGTTGGCATACTACATGGTTGTAAAACTGTCTCGCTCTTTCGAGTGCAGTCACTTTGACAATTGTGGGGATAAAAATGACCATTTTTGTCAATTTATCCACGACTACCAGAATTGAATCATGCCCGTTGGCAGTTCTTGGTAGTGAGACCACCCAGTCCATGGATATAGTTTCCCAGCGTCCCGCTGGGATGGGTAGCGGTTGCAAGAGACCTCCGGGTGGTGTGTGCCGAGACTTTTTTCTCTGACACTGGTCACAGGACTTGACATATTTCAAGACCTCCCGGGGTAACCCCTCCCAATGATAATGTTTTGCCAGTTTGCCAACAGTTTTGGCCTGCCCCAAATGTCCACCCAGGAGACTGTCATGAGCTTGACTCAGTAAGAGAGACCTTATTTCCAAATTATTAGGAATGACCAGCTTCAGCCTGCCTGAAGTGGTTTCAGTCACCCAGACCCCTCCCTTGAGCTTATACCCGAGTGCGGTAGCACGACACATACCAGTAGTGGGGCTGGGCTCAAATGTTGGGTCAGAAAGGTAGGCTTTCCTAAGTTGTTCAAGGAAGGACTTTTTCACCTTTAGTGAAGTGAGTGCACACAGGACTTTATCTACAGCATGCTGACTAAAGTTCCTTTCTTGCAAGTCAGGTCTTCTAGAGAGTGCATCAGCAGGATTCAACTTCCCTGGTTTGTAGTCGATCTGGACTTGGAACTGCTCCAGCATCTGGCTCCAGCGGTTCTCCCTCCTCGACAGCTTGGACTTCTTCTGAAAGTGGGTCAGAGCTAGATGATCTGTAATCACCTTAAAAGCTTTACCATGTAAGTATGCTCTCCACTGTTTGAGTACATGAATGATAGCTAGCAGCTCTTTATCATGCACTGAGTAATTAATCTCCGCTGGATTAAATTTCATAGACTCATACAACACAGGATGCCACTCCTGCCGTACCTTACCATCCTTTGTGGTTTTGTCAGCAGGCTGCAACAAAATAGCACCCATGGCAAAATCAGAGGCATCAGTAACCACCTGCACCGGTTTGCTGGGGTCATACACGGCTAGCACTGGGGCAGAACAAAGGGCATCTTTAAGGGTCTGGAAGGCAGCCTGCTGCTCTTCCCCTCACACATACCCGATGTCTTTCTTAGTAAGGTCAGTCAGTTTACTGGCCTTTGTGGGATAATTCTCTATAAATCTCCTATAGTAGGTAGCCAACCCGAGGAAGGATCTAACTTCAGAGACGGACTGTGGTACTGGCCAGTCCCTTATCGTCTGGACTTTCTTAGGATCCACACTGATGCCCTCTTTACTGACAACGTGGCCTAAGAATTCAATACTTTCCTTAAAGAAATCACACTTGCTCATCTTAGCATACAAGTGATTTTTCCGCAGAGTGTCTCGCACTTTCTTTAAGTGTTCAGTATGCTGAGCTTCATCTTTAGAGATAATTAAAATATCATCCAGGAAAACTTGCACAAACTTATCCAAATAAGGTCTGAAAATGTCATTCATAGCACCCATAAAGGTAGCAGGAGCATTAGTCAGTCCAAATGGCATCACGTTGAACTCATAGTGTCCATAACGTGTGCGGAAAGCAGTCTTGTGTTCATCCCCCTCAGCAATTCTGATTTGATGATAACCACTCTTGAGATCTATCTTACTGAACACCTTAGCGCCAGACAGGGTATCAAGCAAGTCCTCGATTCTGGGTAAAGCATACTTGTTCTTTACTGTAATTCTGTTCAGGGCTCTGTAATCCACACACATCCGCATACTGCCATCCTTTTTCTTAACAAATAGGATAGGTGCGCCGTACGGTGATTTACTGGGAGAAATGTAACCATTTTCCTCCAGCTCTGCAATCTGTGTTTTCAACTCCTCACTCTCCAAATAAGACAAGCCATACGTGCGTTGCCAGGGTGGCTGGCTACCAGGTAATAAATCAATCCTATGATCTACTTCCCGCTTAGGGGGTAGTCCTGGAGGCATATTAAACACATCCGTGTACTGAGCAACAATGTTTGCAGCAGTAGGGTGTTCCGGAGGGTGTACCTTTTTCTCAACCACTTCTTCAGGTTGAGGAGGTACCTCTCTTAGCAGCAGACAGAACATTCTGTCTTCCTTCTGGTTCCAGCTTTTGACGAACTCCATTGCATTCAGCAACTTGCATCCTTCTGGAAGCCTCTTCTTTTCCTTCATTTGCCATCCACACAGGACAAGAGGAAGAGCACTGGTGGGTGCCAAGTCAGTCTGCCCATCACTGGCTCCTCTCACTTTAACTGTACCTCTGCTCCAACACACTTCAGCTTGATGTCTATTAAGCCAGGACCTGCCTAGCACGAGATCATAAAAGCCAGTGTTGAGTACCTCAAATGTAAGCGTTTCAGTTAGAACTGCAATGCCAGAACCTAACTGGACCTCAATAGGCTTGGTTATAACTCCTCCCGGGATACTTGAGGCATCTCCAAGGAATATTTTTCTATTCCCTTGGGTGACAGTAGGCAGCCTTAGCCGCTTAACTAAGTCCTTGTGGATAAAAGTATGTGACGCCCCTCCGTCAACAAATGCCCTCACCTTCCTACCTGCAATCATGCAATGCAGTAGGATAGGGGGGACTGTCTTTTCCTGACTTTCGCATTGTTCTCCTGACGTAGCAAAGAAATGTTGGACATCAGGTGGAACAAGAGCATCCAGAGTGTGCACTCTCTGGACGTCTATATTGCTGATGGTCTCCTTTATCTGGTTGTCAGGCATGCATAGTGAATCCAGTTCAGCAGGACCCATAATACCTGCTACGAGGGCAGCTAGTGACGACTCACTATCTCTAGCATCCTCACAGTCAGTAGACTGGATTACTGACTGTTGCTGTCTTTTAAAGGCTGGTCTTTTCTCTCGACCTTAGGCAGGTGCTTGACCGGACACTGTTCTCTGTAGTGGCCTTTCTGCTGACAATGGTAGCAAGTAGATTTTGCTGAGGCTGGTCTCGGCTTAGTCCTACCACCACCCCTTCCATAGCCACCTCGAGAGGGACCACCTCTACCTCTAGACTGAATAGCATTGTACTCATACTCATATTCATCACCCTGATTATCCTCAGCCTGGTCTCCTTCAACTGCATTGTAGGAACCGTGGGGCTTTTTGACAATCTTAGACACCAAAGCGTTACTCTGGCGCTTGTGATTGAACTGCTGCTGATCCCAGGCGTCAGCATCCTGGATCAAGTCAGCCAGTTTCTCATACTTTTTCTCAGCAAAATGACCAGAGACCTCGGATTTCAAGCCATACCTGAAGTATGCTATCCTATACCGTTCTGGCAAATCAGGCTGCTTCATCATGTTCTCTTGGAACTTTTGAGCAAACTCAGCAACTGAAGTGGTCTGCTTCAGTGTCAGGGAGATCATCGCATAGATAGCTTTCTCCTGCTGGTTGATGACATCAAACTTCTCATGCAACTTCTCGACAAACTCTACCCACGTAGGGTCACCGAGTTGCCGAGCCTTACGCTCTTCCTTCCAGTAAAGCCACCAGTCTGCGGCACTGCCTTTCAGTAGCGCACCGGTGTGCCTGACCTTCTCGTAATCTTGCAGTTCTGGGTAGTTCTCCAGCCACTGCTCAACATCCGCGAGAAACTTGATCAGGTAATATTTTCTGTTTCCCTCAGGATCATAGTCCTGGGGAGGTTTCGGCTTGGGCTTACTAGGCCCTCGGCCACCACCACTAGTGGTGTGAGACCCCAGTTGGTCTCTGTCCCGGAGTAGGGACATTATGATTCTTTTGTCCTCCTGCTGGGACTGATACATGGTCGCCATTTGCGACTGCATCTGAACGAACAATGCTCCCAAGTCTACATTTTGGGGTGGTAGATTAGCAAATGCAGCAGCAGCATTGGCATCTACTCGCTGAGTAGTGTCCTCAACAATCCCTCTTGCTCCTGCAGCAGCAATTCCTGCCGCATTCAGCCGGTCACGTATTTGACCTAGGGGTACATTGAGTTGTACGGCAGGAGGTGGGTTCAGAACATTGGCCCTTGATGCCATAAGTTCTTCAACAGTGCGCTCGTCAGCTGGCTGTCCTTCCCTCCTTTGTATATCTTCAGCGGCCTTTGCTACTTGTTCAGCTTCTAGTCTGGCTATCTCCTCCTCAGCTTGCTGAGCTGCGACTGAGGCAATAGCAGCTGCCTCATCTGCAGCCTCCCTAGCTGCAGTATCCGCTACTGCTTCCGAATAGGTACGGTTTCCCGCTACATGGCTTTCCGCCTGGTTTTCGACATTCTCGTTATCCTGGTTCTCCATGTCTCGGGAGTTGCTAGTTTGAGACCTTGTCCTTACCATACAAAGAAGACTGTGATAACTGCTCCGATACCACTGAAATGAATCGACTTACCAAATAGGCGATTAACAATTAATAAAGATCTTTATATCAGCAAGTAATCTTTATGGTATTTCCGTTAACTAGTTAAACGGCAAAGGACAATACACTAGCAGGGAATAATACTCGTAAGTCAAATGCGAGTAAACTAGCATCAATGATGCAAATCAGTAAACTCATACATAAGCAAGGTTAGAAGACAGTGCGTATCAATGGCTTCTCGCCTTGGATTCAGAGTTCTCTCAGTAAGCTGTACAAGAGAGTTGGCCTCGTTTCCGAATGCCGAACTCGAGAGCAATGCCTAGCATATGTACATGGAATGAGTTTACTGTTCAACGGTCAGTGCGATGGCACCGCCTACCCGGGAGTTAACCACGTTGGTAGGACCTCGGTTAACCAAATCCACCGCCATCTCCCATCATCCCGAATAGCCATCCATCATGGGGATGTCATCTGGCCATTCAACTAGTAGGTGGTACTTAGATGCATATCAAGGCAGTTCGCTGCTACCGAGCACGGAAGTCAGCTGGCTGTCAAAGAATGTGTCAGCAAGCTGACTTAAGTTGACTTCAGCCTGCTGCTTTTGGCCGAGTCATTAAACTGATAATTATGTAAAGTCCAGCAGACTGATTACTAACTAAAGTTCAGCAGACTGACTACTAACTAAAGTCCAGCAGGCTGAACTAAATTAACTATTATATTTAACTGAATATTATATCTACTAATATACTGATTCATTACATTGATGATGCCTAATAAGCAAGCAAGAAGCTGGCTGAAAACGCCACACGGAGGGCCCACGCATACGCGACAAGAAGGCTGCAAGGTGCCTCAAACCAGCCCACATGGCTATGTCTAGCGATGACACATTGCGTGCCCAGAAACCAGCAAGTCTTGGCAAAGCCTTCGGCGCAAACAAAGGCCAGATGAAGTCGACCTGATGCAGCACAGCAGCACAGTGACACATGGCAGCCTGCAGAGAGAGAGAGAGAGAGAGAGAGAGAGAGAGAGAGAGAGAGAGAGAGA
>WELA01013572.1:286189-296892 GCA_009602735.1 Mesotaenium endlicherianum | reverse complement strand
CAGCCCCTGACATCACACATGGAGAGAGAGAGAGAGAGAGAGAGAAAGGGGGAAGAGAGAGAGAGAGGAGAGAGAGCAAGAGGGGGCGGGAGAGAAAACTGAGCACCTGGCAGCCCCTGCTAGCAGGAGGGAGAGAGAGAGGAGGGAGAGCGAGGGGGGGCGGGAGAGAAAAGAGAGCACCTGGCAGCCCTTGAGAGCACACATGGAGAGAGAGAGAGAGAGAGAGAGGGAGAGAGAGAGAGAGAGGCAGGCACGGGAGGGATACAGAGTGAGAAAGCGAGAGCTAGAGAGGGAGAATGAGGAGGGAGGTATGGAAGGAGAGGGAGAGAGAAAGAGGAAGCGGGAGGGAGAGAGTGAGAGAGGGTGGAAGGGAGGGAGGGAGGGAGGTAGGTAGGGAGGGAGGTATGGGGGATGCCATAGACCCATTAACTCGAACACTTACGAAATTGACGAACTAGGCGGGGCAGATTGCCTTAAACAGACAGCCTCGCTCCTTTCCACCTTCTCGATCCACCACCAGATTCAAATGACACAAGTATCCATTGCTCTTTATCCCTGATCAGTATGGATTAGGCGCAATTAGCGTATGAAATTGCAGTTAGCAGTAGCATTAAGAAGCGCATTAAAGAAGCGCAATGAATAGCGACATTAGGACCCTGCTTAATGCCCCCCCATTCTAGGAGATCTAGTACAGACCGCCTTTATCCGTGTGGAGGATCCGCGCGTGCATGTGAGCGGGAGAGGAGCTACTGGGTACAATACGGACGCCCTGTCAAAAGGCTCGAGCTTGACCCCTAACCCAGCGCCAAATGACCACTGCCAGTTTTTGCCATTTATTGCAAAATTGAGCAAGTTGAGCAACGTTGCTCTCGGGGGCAAAATTGGCTGTTTCGTGCCCCGGAGCACCGCCGGCATTTGGCAGCGAAAGTGGTCACCTGACCTGTCTCGCAGGCTGCCTCCAAGGGGTCTTATCCTGCTTCTTGATGGTGGCAGGCTGCCTCCCTGAAGTCTTCGGGGCTTCTAGTAGAGAGACTTGGGGCTGGTCCAAGATGGGGGTTGGCGGCATGGAAGCGCTTCAACTTTCTCTGAACTTTGTCAAGGTAGTTGAAAGGGGCAGAGTGCCCTAGTGGAAGCGTAGTGACTCACGAGGAAAGGAACTAGTTGCAATCATACTAGAGAGTGCAACGGCATATCACTAACAAAGCTTAGGAAAAATACTCAACATTTTGAGTAGCAAGAAACTGCTCACAAATGATGTAAAATGGAAGGCCTTGTCATTACAAACCCGTAATTTACAGAAGTGAAAACTGATAAGAAACAAAGAAGTTATGCCTATTTATAATTTTCTGCCTAAGTGCTCCTCTCTAAAAGGAAGCTACGGATTTTCCTAAGTGTTCTTCAAATCGTCCCTTCCGGAATATTCGCGAGAAAGCCAGATCAGTCTAATTTGACGTGTTGGGCCGAATTGACGTCCACATACGTGCATCGACATTACTAGAATATTCTATCTTAGACGCGCTAGGCTAAACCGAAACTTCTAGGTAAATCAACCTAGTCGGCACTCCGCGTCAGCCGAACTTACGTGAAGGTTCGAGTTCATTCTAACGGGCCAGATCGCTCGACGTTGTCGGTCAATCCGAGGGTCGCGCTCACCGCGAATTAAGGACAGTCGTCAACCGACCTCAAAACTAATTATACTTCGGAAATCCATGACTATCTCAATACTTGACCAAATTTGATGAACTTTATATTAAAACGACCAGAACAATGCATTCTACACTGATCTACAATCAAAACATACTTTCATGAAACTCAAAAGTGCACTTTATAAACCTATGACCTTACAGTAGTGCGCCGCCACCAAACTATTCTCCGAATCTGGATATCCTTTCCACTTGATCAAGTATTGCTGCTGTCTCCTGAAATTTCTCATAGCCACTATGACTTCTAATTCGCACTCCAAATGATCATCCACTATTGTTGGGGTTGGTGGGGTTGTCACACGTCCTGGGAACTTGTTGTCGGATTGCACATATGGCTTGAAGAGGGAAGCGTGGAATACGGGATCAATGTGCATAGTCTGGGGAAGTTCTAGCTTGAAAGCAACGGGGTTGACTTGCTGGATAATCTTGAAGGGTCCCAAATACTTGGGAGAGAACTTGCTGCCCGCAGGCCTATTGTTTAGAGAAATATTCTTGGATGATAGTAACACGTTGTCACCCACTCTGTACGTACTTTCTCTTCTGAACCTGCTTGCGACTCTTGTCTGAGCATCTTGCGCCTGTTGTAGAGCTTTCTTCGCTGCTGTAAGGGCCGTTTCTAATGTCTCCATAAAATCTATTGCTGCAGGTACTTCATCATGGCCAACCGTGAAGCTCAGCGGCGTGGTTCGATGAAAGCCATAGTTGAGGAAGAATGGGGATTCTTGGGTAGAGACCTGCATCGTGTTGTTGTAGGCAAACTCCAGGGGGGTCAAGTACATGTCCCAACCCTTGCTCTAGAGTAGACACGTAGGCCTTTAGAGAGGCCTTTAGAGTACGATTCATACGCTCGGTTTGCCCATCTGAATGCGGGTCGTAGGCAGTGGACATATCCAGCGATGTACCCAAGTTCTTGAAGAGATTTTTCCAAAAATGGCTTATGAATCTTGGATCTCTATCCGACACAATTTTTGATGGTAGTCCATGGAATCGGAAGATGTTTTCAAAGATGAGTCTTGCAAGTTGTGGTGCTGTAGCCTTAGTCGTCGTGGGAATAAAATGAGCCATCTTGGTAAGTCTGTCCACCGCCGTGAGTATTGCATTATGGCCTCGAGGTGTCACGGGCAAGTCCACGATAAGGTCCATTGAGATGTTCGTCCATTGCCTTTCCGGGATTGGTAGTGGTTGAGGAGTTCTCCCGCCTTTTGTNGTGGTTGGAGGAGTCCTCCCGCCTTTTGCGATGATGGCTTGATTCTTTGGCATGTGTCACAGCTCCTGCAGTACTCCTTGACTTGCTTAGACATGCCTGGCCAACAATAAGTCCTAGCTAGAACGCCCGTGGTCCTTAGGATTCCAAAGTGTCCTCCAAGAGGGTTGTCGTGTGCTTCTCGTAGAAGCAAGAGCCGGAGGTCTAGGTCATTAGGAACACATCTCTGGCCCGTGTCTTGCCTCACCCAATAATTGCCTTCTTGCTCCTTGTATGGGTCCGAGGCTGCTTCTCCGTTCTTGTAATAAGGGTCTCTTTCATAGGCGGTTGAAAATCGAACTTCCAGATCTGTCTTTAGGGATGTCATCACTGCGTTTAATTGCAGTCTTGAGAGGGGGTCAGCCGCGTTTGTCTTGCCGGGCTGGTACTGAATCGTGATGTTGTATTGTTGCAAGTATCCGCTCCATCTAACTTGTCTCCTTGAGAGATACGGCTGCGTCTGGAGGTGCTTCAACGCTTCGTGGTCCGTAGTGACCAGCACCTTGCGTCCTTCAACGTAGCAGCGCCCAACCTTCAAGGCATGTACAATCGCCAACGCCTCTCGCTCCGTGGTTGTATAATTTTGCTCGGCTGGATTTAGCTTCCTTGACTCGTAGGCAATGGGCTGCAGTCCCTTGCCTTGGTCTTGAAGCAGGATTGCTCCTATTGCATAGAAAGATGCATGGTGATGACGTGGAAGGGCCAATCTGGGTTTGGACTTGGGAGTGTGAGCACCGGGGATGTCGTCAATCTTTGTTTCAGTTGTTGGAATGCTCCCTCCTCTTTCTCGGTCCAAACATATGGCTTGTCTTTCTTCAGTAGATCCGTGAGAGGGGCTGAAATGTGCGAGAAGCTATGGATGAATCTCCTACACCAATTGGCAAATCCCAAGAATGATTGAAGTTCTTTCTTGGTCGTGGGGGTTGGCCATTCCTCCACCACCGTGGTCTTCTTGAGGTCCATCTTGATGCCATCAGCAGTCACGTGGAGACCTAGGAACTCCACTTCTTGTTTGGCAAACTCGCACTTTGACTCCTTTGCAAATAGCTTGTTTTGCTTCAATACTTCGAGGACTTCTTTCAAGTGTCTCGCATGCTCTTCCAGGGTCTTGCTGTAGATAAGGATGTCATCGATGAATACCACCACAAATCTGTCCAACATGGGCTGAATTATTGTGTTCATCATAGTCATGAAAGTTGTTAGCGCGTTGGTGAGTCCAAATGGCAGGACCATGAACTCAAAATGTCCATATCTTGTCTGAACGCCGTTTTCTCTATGTCAGGTTCAGCGATGCGAATCTGGTGGTAGCCGCTTCTCAAGTCCACCTTCGTGAAGTACTTTGCTCCAACCAGCCGGTCCATGAGCTCATCCATGCGCGACAGCGAGTATCAATTCTTGATGGTGATCTTGTTGAGGGCGCGATAGTCCACACACATCCTTAAGGTACCGTCTTTCTTCTTGACAAATAGCACCAGGGCTCCAAATGGCGACTTGCTAGGTCGAATGAAGCCATGCTCCAGTAGCTCCTTGATTTGCTTCTTGACTTCGTCTAGCTCCGTGTATGACATTTTGAACGTAGGCCGAGAGATGGGCTTGCTTCCGGGCTCCAACTCTATCTTGTGGTCTACGAATCTCTTGGGGGGTAAGCCCTTGGGCAATTCCGGGAAGAATACTTCTTTGTAATCCTCTTAGACTTCTTGTAACTCCTTTGGAACGGGGCTGCCTTCTTGACTCTTGATGTCTTTCTTGATGTCTTTTGGCGTGATCAAGGCCAAAAGAAGCTCGTGTCCCTTCTTCGCAAGTCTCTTGAGTTGGAGGGCGGACAATAGTATCTCGTGTGCCGGCTTCTGGATGTCTTGGGTCTGGAGATTCTGGATTGCGCGCAAAATACAGATTCTTGAAGTGATGTCATTCTTGATCTTGATAGTATCGGTCCTCCAATCAACTTGGGGGTTGTGCTTGGTCAACCAAGGCGTCCCTAGGATGACGTCGTACTTGCCCAATTGCATGGGGGAGAACACTACTCTATCCTTGAAGGACTTGATAGAGAGTGCCAAGGGGTACGTCTTCTTGGAAGGGGTAGTATAGGAGAATCCATCGGGCATCATAATCTCCTCGTCGTGATCAAGAGTTCGCATAGTAATTCCGTGCTTGGTGGCAAAATGTGCAGCAATGAAGTTGCCTTGAGCTCCGCTATCCACCAAGATGTGGACCTTCTCTCCTCCAAGGTAATCTCTCAAACTCATCGGGGCTGGGACGTCGTCTCCAACGGGGGTCTTTTCCTCGCTTGTCTTGTTGCCTTCTCGTGAAGTGGGTCTTGGAGTGGTAGGCTCCTGGCCTACCGGTGCTGTCCGTTTTTTGACAACTTTTTGGGGCATGAAAGTGCACGATGGCCCTTTTCCTTGCAATAAAAGCATAGTCCAGCCGTCATGAGAGCTTCTTTTTCAGCCGGGGAGAGTCTTGCCTTCACTCCTTGCTTGTTTCTTGCATCATAAGTGTCATTGGAGGGTCTTCCACTCTTCCGAGCAGCCGCGGGGTCCCTTTTAATAACTCCGATTTCCATGGGTGTGGGTCCAGATTTGGATGTGGATGGGGCTGCGTACACCCGCGTCGCCGATACCCGTGAAGATGAAGGCACGGAGTGCTTGAAATCCAAGGTATTCACCTTTTGGGCCACTTCAATGATCTTTGAGAAGTCCGTCAAGTCGCGTAATTCCACTTCCTTTGCCACCTTGGGTTTGAGGCCAAAGATGTAGCGGTCAATCTTCTCCTCGAGAGACATGTTGGGGATCTCAAGAGTGAGGGCGTGAAATCTGGATGTATACTCTTGAACGGACGTCGTTTGCTTGAGATGGTGGAGCTTTCCTCGGGCAATCTTCTCCGCATTGATGGGCATGAATTGCTTCTTGAGGGCCTCACGAAAATCTGCCCATCTTGCATATGATGGTGGGGGCTCTTGGCCGAGCATGGGGTGCGCCATAGCTTGATATATAGCCGCTTGATAGTTACGCCACCATGATGTTGCTGCTCCTCTAAGTAAGGTAACGGCAAAGGGAACGTAGTCCTCCTCGGGTACTTCAAGGAATGCGAGGTACGTCTCCACTTGGTAGAGCCATAAATTCAGGTTGGCACCTTTCCCGGGGTTGAAAGTGTCGGGTTTGCCAAGCTTGATGAGTTTCCTTGCTCTGGTTGGCTCTTGTGGAGGCGCTTGAGCCGGGGCTGGATTTTGAGCATTGCTCGCAATAGGGGCAACCATGGCAGCCATAGCTTCTCTTGACGCTTGCACGGTTGCTTCATAGGTGGCCAAGCCCACTTGGTTGTGGACGGTCATTAGGAAGGCTGCCCACTCATTTGCGGGAACTCCTTGTGGTGGGGTCAACTGTGCTATAGCGGCTGCCACGGGATTTGACGGTGCTCCTCCTTGTGGTGCTTCTTGTTGTTGCAGATTTTCTTGAGTAGGCTCTCCCATCGACGCTGGAGGAGGGTGTGCTCCTCCTTGTGGTGCTTCTTGTTGTTGCAGATTATCTTGAGCGGGCTCTCCAATCGGCGCTGGAGGAGGGTCTATTGGAGAGGAAGGGCTACCTTCGAAAGCTTGCTGTTGGTCTTGAGGATCGGCCATCTTCTTGTGCTACCAAAGTGCCTAGCTCCGATACCACTGTAATGAAACAGCTAGATAAAGTACTTAGTGAAATATAATACTTTATCTATTCAAGACAAGGATCTTTGAACAGAAGTGGTAGCTTCTTGAAAGAGAGATGGCTTCTTGAAAGTTAATATATTTCTGGATTTTGGCAAGTACAAGAGTGATTCTGGAATGTCTTTCTATGTTCTAGCTCTTGTTTATATACTTGCTACATAAGTAATTTCTAGGAAGGTGTATGTTGATGTGTTGGCACCCAACACATCCCAAAACTTGCCACCTCTTTCTAGAATAATGTACACATGTCCTTTTGACCTAAAAATGGCACATTTGACTTTTGCCACGTGGAGTTCTTCTAGGTCTTTCCTCTAACTTCGAAAATGCCTTAGAAGGTTCAAAGGACATGAACCAAGTCACTAGAGTACCTATTCACACTTGAATCCACACAATACCACTCCAAATATATATTGAAAACATTAAAATATATCCATACTAATATACAATAACTCAAATCACTACACCTTGGATCCAGATTTCTCTCAGTAAGCAATACAAAAGAGTTGGCCTCGTTTTCGAATGCCGAATTCGAGAGCAATGCCTAGCATATGTACATGAAATGAGTTTACTGTTCAACGGTCAGTGCGATGGCACCGCCTACCCGGGAGTTAACCACGTTGGTAGGACCTCGGTTAACCAAATCCACCACCATCTCCCATCATCCCGAATCGCCATCCATCCAAAGGATGTCATCTGGCCATTCATCTAGCAGATCACACTTAGATGCATATCTAGGCAGTTTGCTGCTATCGAGTACGGAAGTCAGCTGGCTGTCAAAGAATGTGTCAGCAAGTTGACCTAAGTTGACTTCAGCCTGCTGCTCTCGGCTGATTCATTAAACTGATAATTATATATAGACCAGCAGATTGAATGTTGACTAAAGTTCAGCAAGCTAAACTTACTTAATTATTATATATAAATGAATATTATATCTACCAATATACTGATTCATTACATTAAGTCAACATACATAGTAGTACATCTGGTTCACTCTGCTACATTTTACTTCATATTTAATATAGATACTCAACAAAGAGTAGCAGGGTGAAGTCTACAGAAGTCAGCTTGCTGATACATTCTTTGACATTCAAGTGACTTCTCTAAGCGAAACTAGAGAACTGTCTAGTAATGAATATAATGTGATATGCTAGATGAATAACCAGATGACGCCCTAGGCAAATGGCGGTTTGGGCTGATTGGAGATGGATGTGGATTTGATTAGCCGATGTCCTATCGACAAGGTTAACTCCCGGATAGGCAGGCGGTACCAACGTAATTGCTATTGAACAATAAACTCATTCCATGTAGATATGCTAGGTTTGCTATCGAATTCGGCATTTGGAAACGAGGCCAACTCTCTATACAAATTATTGAGAGAATTTCTAAATCCAAGGCTACAATCTGTTTCACAAACTGCTTATTAAACTCGCTTGTGTATGAGTTTATTGATTGTATTATTAATGCACGTTACTTGCATTTGACTAGTGAGAATCGCTTACGCTAGTTGTGTTCGGATTTGCTGTTAATGAGTCAACCCGAACGGCAAAAACATCATAAAAATCGCTTGCTGACATAAGAATATTTTTAAATAATTAATTGCTTACTCGGTAGGTCGATTCCATTTAAGTGTGGCCAGGACAAATGTGACGTGCATTTCAAAGCATAAAGATAGTATCTAATGTGACACGGCTTTTAGAGCAACAAATTTGATAGTCGCATAATAGCTATAATGTCTTCGTATAGAGTCTAAGAGTGGAATAAGTAATTTTGCAAATAGTAAGAGGGCACCAAAAACTGCTGATTGAGTTGTGTGCAAGCGAGACGCTATGCAATATCTAATGCTTTTATAACCCACAATATGCGACGAACTTGTCACTTCAGCACAACAGTCGGTGTAAGGTTAATTGTCACTCCCCCTCCAACTTAGATGGAGACAAAGTTCTTGTCACCTATACTGGTCAACTGAAATGACAGCTACTTATGAACAGTGGCCTCTCGTAGGTGAAAACGCTTGAGAGTGTACTCAATAGTATGAGATTGTATATATCAATTCAGTGAATTGTAATTCTTAATTAGGTTCAGTCAGCCAAACTTTACTCATAATGACTCAGCCGAGAGTTGCAGGCTAAAGTCTATCTAATTTCAACTTGTTGACACATTTTTGGATGGCCAGCTGACCGCCTCAAGCAAAATTAGCGAACTGCCTATCGTGATCTGTATGATGAATGACCAAATAACTTAGTTCAATAGCGATTCGAAATGATGAGAGATAATTGTGGATTTGGTTAGCCTACGGACGAAATTAGCCTACGGACGAAGTTAGTACCCGGGTAAGCAGTGTCATTGCATAGCCCTTAAATATTAAATTCATTCAATGTACATATGCTAGATTTGCTATCCAGTTTGGCATTCAATAACAAGGCCAACTTTCTGCCAACTCTAGTGCAATATTATGTGAATCCAAGGTTGCAAGCCGTTG
Source organism: Mesotaenium endlicherianum (assembly GCA_009602735.1). Classification (NCBI taxonomy): domain Eukaryota; kingdom Viridiplantae; phylum Streptophyta; class Zygnematophyceae; order Zygnematales; family Mesotaeniaceae; genus Mesotaenium; species Mesotaenium endlicherianum. The sequence goes on along the minus strand of WELA01013572.1, from coordinate 287,770 downwards.
CACAAACCACTTACTTCCCTTGATTGCATGATTGATGCTCGTTTACTTGCATTTAACTGTTGAGATTTGCTTATACTTGTTGTATTGTACTTTTGCTGTTTAACAGGCAAATCGGAGAATACCATAGAAAATACTTGCTGATATTAAAATCTTGATGAAATTGTTAATTCCTAATCGGTAAGTCGATCCATTTTAGGGAGCGCCCTTGGTATTCATCAACTTTTCCCTAAATTCCCAAGTGTCTTGACTCTCAAGATGCATCATAACCCTTCTATTTGACCAAATACTTCATCACATATTTTGAAAATCGATGGATGAAACGAACTTCAAAAATGTGATCAACTTAGAATTTATTTCCATCACGTACAGATCGGACGGGTCTCTGTTGGACAGTTGAAATTAACTCGTGAACAACTTGTCGCCTCTAATAAATGGTTCCAAGAAAATGATATTGAACAGATGGTAAGCTTTGTGCTAAGGTAACATGTTTAATTCATAAGCATTCTGACTGACGCTGCGTACCATCGAATATTAACCCACTTAAACAGCACATGGCTTTTTCTTGACCACTCCACGAAGCTCAAGATTGAAGTACTTCCTACACGACCTAATGTATTATCCATGGATAACACCTTGAAGTACTCGTGACATAATTAATAAGTACTCGAACAAAATAATTATTGATTTGATTTGACGTAGTTATACAGCTCGACGAAGTGGCAATCTAGATAGTGGAATAATACGTCATAGAGCGATAAAGAAGAGCTCATTGTAAGACAAGTTGAAAAAATAGAAAAAACATATTCTAAGAGAAAGAGAATAATAAATCAATACATTGGAAGATATAATAATCATATAAATATAATAGGTAGCTAAATTTAGTCTGTAAAACTCAGTAAATATTCAGTCTGTTGGACTTTTAGTATTATACAATATAGTGACTCAGCCGAGAGCAGCGGGCTGAAGTCCACTTGGGTCAGCTTGCTGACACATTCTTTGACAGTCAGTTGACCGCCTTACGCGGTATCTGTGAACTGCCTAGTTATGCATCTAAGTGTGATATGCTAGATGGATGGCCAGAGGACACCCTCGGGTGGATAGCTATTCAGGATGATTGGAGATGGTTGTCGATTTGGTTAGCTGAGGTTCTACCGACAAGGGTAACTCCTGGGTAGGCGTTGCCATCGCACTTGCCGTTGAACAATAATCTCATTCCATGTGTATATGCTAGGCACTGCTATCAAGTTCGGCATTTGAAAACGAGGCCAACTCTCTGTACAGATTATTGAGAGAACATCTGAATCCAAGGTTGCAAGCCGTTACACGAACTGCTTACCAACCTTGCTCATGTATGAGTTTACTATTGCATTATTGATGCTCGTTACTTGCATTCGACAATGAGTATTGCTTACTGCTAGTTGTGTGGTCTTTTTTTGTTAACAAAAAATACCATAAAGATTACTTGCTGATACAAAATCTATTATTGATTGTTTATTGCTTATAAGTAAGTTGATTTATTTCAGAGAGAGAGGGAGAGAGAGAGAGAGAGAGAGAGAGAGAGAGAGAGAGAGAGAGAGAGAG
>WELA01013572.1:256870-286095 GCA_009602735.1 Mesotaenium endlicherianum | reverse complement strand
GAGAGAGAGAGAGAGAGAGAGAGAGAGAGAGAGAGAGAGAGAGAGAGTGTCGCGGCATAGACTGTCGAGGATTGCACATGTTGAGTGGATGAAGCAGTACTAAGTCTAGTTGGCAGTGGGTAAAACCCCCCTAAAACTAAGTGGGGAAAAAGTTGACTGCCCTTCTTGGGAAAGAAAGCAAAAAAAACCATGATGAGACTATAATGATTAAATCATTAAAATTTTAACTAATAGATTTATCTTAGAGAGAGAGAGTGAGAGAGCACTGAGCTAGGTTTATGGAACATGTGAAATTAAGTGAATCAGGTTACCAATAAGCGACTAGCAATCAATAACGGATGTTTATATCAAGTAGAAATTTTCATGGTATTTTTTGGTAAACTATTAACGAGCAAAAAACCACATAACTAGCGTAAGAAGTACTCACTAGTCAAATGCAAGTGACGAACATCAGTCATGCAATCTGTAAACTTATATATAAGCAAGGTTAGTAAGCAGTTTGTGTAATGGCTTGCAACCTTGAATTCAGAAATTCTCTCAGTCATATGTACAAAGAGTTGGCCTTGTTTCAAATGCCAAACTCCGTACCATACCTAGCATATGTATATAAACTGAGTTTACTGTTCAACGGCAAGTGCGATGGCACCGTCGACCCGTGTGTTAACCTCGTTGGTAAGACATCGTTTAACCAAATCCACAGCCGTCTCCGATCATCCCTAATTGCCATCCGCCTAAGGCGTCATTTGGCTATTCATCTAGCATATCACAATTAGATATATTACTAGGCAGCTCCCTAATACAGCTTAAGGCGGTCACCTGGCTGTCAAAGAATGTGTCAGCAATCTCACTTAAGTAAACTTCAGCTAGCTATCCTTAACTGAGTTATTATATTGAATATTAACTCAAGTTGAGCACGCTTAATCTAATTAATCATTATACAATGAACTAAATTAATATATTTACCAATATACTGATTCATTACATGACGAGACGTAAGTTGGAAGCGAGAGTATAGTCTCCTCTTTTAAACGGCGAAGCTTAACAGTCTTGTGATGGCTACGATCGTGCACCAAACCAGGATTCAGTGAGAGGGAAAAATGAGTGAGAAAGGGAGCGCACGGCTCGGCTCAAGGGAACTATCGACTATCTTAGATCAACCCACTAACAATAAGATGGAGGTGGGTAAATAAGAATGAGCTATGCTTAATGGGATTGCATTAAAGAAGGTTACCCTTGCAGACATACAAGGACTGATGTCTGCTAGCATACAGAGCGGTTGCTTTAGTAGCCACTGGCAAGCTCTGTCTCCCTCTCAACCTACGCTCTCTCTCTCTCTCTCTCTCTCTCTCTCTCTCTCTCTCTCTCTCTCTCNTCTCTCTCTCTCTCTCTCTCTCTCTCTCTCTCTCTCTCTCTCTCTCTCTCTCTCTCTCTCTCTCTCTCTCTTTCTCTCAGAGTATATCTCTACGGGTTTCCCACCAGGCGGCTCATAAGATCAAATAGCTAAGTAAACAAGACGCGTTATTTGGATACGCGTTCACAAGTGAACGGACGAAGGTGACTTAGATAATTGACCACAAAATGTTGGGGTCACACTCGATTACCTCTCCCTAACTGATGGGGTTGGCCGGTGCGTACGTGGCTTGGTTCGGACACCCCTTTCCACTACCTAATAGTCCGTCGACCGGTGGTTGCTACAGTAGGGCAGGTGGTTCGTGCTAACCCCCGACATGGGATGGCGAGACACGTGTGAAAGTCGGTGAGATAAGAAAGAGTCAGGAGGATCTCATGGCAGCTCAATAGCGACCTCGATCATGAGACGACTCTGAACCAGCACATCCTGCTTTTGGTGACTCCTAGTCTATGGACTCTCACTTACCATCCCAACCCCCTCTGGTGCTACCGCGAGCAATCTAGGCAACGAGGCCTAAAAGTGGTAAGACAACATAGGGCATGACGAGAGAGAGAGAGAGAGAGAGAGAGAGAGANGGGGGGGGACGGGGGGCAGATTTGGGTGCGATAACCAAGCAAGCCTCACGCCGGGCACTTCCTCGGCCGGACTCCGACCCGATATTCGGCAGCAGGTCTTGGTCACTAGGAGAGGTGGAAGGGCGAGGAGGGGGGGAAAGGATTCTGGGGAGAGAGAGAGAGAGAGAGAGAGAGAGAGAGAGAGAGAGAGAGAGAGAGGACGAGAGATAATGTGTTGATTAAGCGATCTATGTTCGTTTTAGTTTTGGAAACAATTTGAGGTTGATCATCTTACATTCGATATGGCAAAATAAGATACATTGCTGTCTTAATTACAAATCATATTATCAATGCCAGCTCATGTGAGTTGTGGTGAGAGATCAACATCATGTAACATGTTCAGTATCAGTTCATCAAGCATGTTAAATGTTAAATTTTCCTTCGATTACCTTTTACAAATAGGTATATTCTCCATTAGCATTGGCTCGCAAGACGCATGCGCTTCCAAACAATGCTTGTGACACGACTCTTAGACGTACATAAGAAATCACAGGAACACACTCAAGCATGCCTGCTTGTGTGAATCATACTCCATGTGTAATTATAAATAAGAGGCAGCGATACGGGAATATTCCAAATTGCGATACTTTCATGATGTGTGTTGATTTGATGCGCTTTTATACATACCATACGCATACATATGTCGCAAGCTAAAATTGCACATGCATGCACAATACAAATGCTTGTGCACATGCACGGGCGTACGCACCCACGCACCCACGCATGTTGTTAAGCGCATACTTGCAGTATCATTCAATCCTTGTACGCTTCCTGCACACCATATCTTGCTTATACCATGTGTAAACGATTGCATGCATGCGTGCACCCATGCCAGCAATACAAAAGCGCAAATTGGCACATGCATGTTTCCCACCACATATGCACACATGCAAACACACACCAACCTCTACTTTAGCATAATATCCTTCACAAACCATTAAGCGCAAACTAGAAAATATATATCACATGCTGCATACATGCTTGCACGTGCGTATCTATTTCACACGCCTGTACACTAAGCGCACGCTCGAAAGTCGACCGTGTAGCTTGTGCCGCTTTTTATATACCAAGCCTTTCTAATACGTAGGGGACACTGAGCTGGCTGGCGCTGGGCGGGCTTCTTTTCGTCCACAGGCTGTTTGTATGCGGCAAACCCCTGGTACCATGTTTGGTTGCGTTTTACGATGTGGTGACGGGTTCATCTGAATCCGCACGCTCGACTCCTGACGAGTCTGACGAGTGACCGGTACCGCCCGACGAGTTTTGTCACACATCGTGTCGAGAAGGTTTGGGCGAAATAAGCCAAAGACAGGGTGTTGGCCAATATATCTTCGCCAAAAAACGTCCAAGCCCTAAAATGCACTCTACGCAATTTTTGACAAAGAATTCCTGCTCAATCTGGGAGCATGGGTTGAAATATTGATTGTTCTCGCAAACTTTGCAAGTACGTCCGCCGAAATCCTTGCCTCATCGATTCGTAGCGCAGTGTTGAAGGTATCGGTATACGCAGTGCGCGGTATACGCAGTGCGGTATACGCATGCGGACAATTGAGTTTTGGTGCGCGCAACAACCTTGACAAAAGCGCCAAGAGTTGTATTATATTGACAATTATCACATCATATATGGTCGGTTATATCACAGAGATGGCCATGGAATTGATTCTTGGTGCAATGTCGTTAGACCTTTTGAAATAAGTCACCACAATTCGTCAATATTGAATTTCTTCGCACAAACGCAAGAATTATTGAAAAAAATCGCCAACCAGAAATACTTTGATTCTTTTCGCCAAAAGGTGCCTTGTCGCGACTACTATCCGTTTGACGATGCCGCACGCGCAGCGCAAGCTACAGCCACCCAGGTACGGAAAGTCAACGTTGACTCACCGACCATTCGACTGATTTCGTCGCAGTCAGCGGTTATGTCAGCATCAAGACCACTAGCAAGGGGTCAATGTTAATGTGTCCCATACCCAGGAATGGGGGAGGTTTTGACAGCATAGACAGCCGTGAGACTAGAAGCTGGGGATCAGTGATGAGCCGCCAAGCAGGTACCAAGCCCAGTACTGTGTGACTGGCAGATTAAGCCAGGTCATGGCCGCAATGCCAAGATAGATTACGGCCGCCCGAGTGGGAATCTGGAGCAAGTGGCATTTGCTTATACACACCGTGCAGGAGTTCTTAGCCATGAGCCAATTAGGTGTGACTGCCAGCTGAGAAGTTAAGCAGCCACGCGCGACAGTCACGAGGTGTGCATGCATGCTGAGTGACTACGAGTTTAAGTTCAGCATGGCTAGGCAGAAGCGACATGCAGCTAAGCTTTGTTACTAAGCACGGCATTCTCAAAGGATGACGCTGTGTGGTGCCTGCGAAAGGCACAAACCTTGCCTGAGACATGTCATTCACTCTCACGCACTTTTGCCAAGAAGCAGAGGAAGCAGAAGGAAGGAGAAGAAGGGCGCGAAGAAGAAGGAGTTCCCAAGGCCATTGGAGGGCCGAGGCCCCACGCTTCTGTCGACGCTGAAGATTCTTCTCAGTGTATCATAGATAAGTTAGAATTATAGGAGTTCCCAAGAGGGAATCTCACTGTTGACAGCAGGAGGACTGCAGAATAGAATCTGCTAGGAGATTAGCACAAATTTGGCCAAACGCCACAAGTGTGTGTGAAGCAGCCTTAAAATGGTGAGTTGTGTGTTAGTTTTCAGGTTCTGGAAAGTCGCATTCGTATCTCAAAGAGAGAGAGTAGTATTGACAGATAAAGCTCTCAGTGAAGAACTGAGTGAGCCTAGCCTGGTAGTGAGAAGCTGCTAAGGCGCGGTGTTAAGTGAAGAGTTTGACCCAGGCCAGCATAGACGTGTAGTTTCAGAATTTTGTAAGCTGTGACTTTGTGAAAGTTAAGCAAAAGCCTGAAGGGCGATTTTCTCTGAATCTGACGTTGTATGTCAAGCTGCTTAGAGTGTGATTTCTGCAAACTACAATTTGCTCGCCTGTGAACCCAAGAACCTTAAGGCATAAAGCCTATGTGGAAGTAAGAGATTTCCGTCCTACTTCTGAGAACTTCGGTTCTGTGGTTCAGGTGAATAGAAATTCCCAAGCAAATTGGGGATTGAGGCCTGTGAGGGCCGCCGGTGCTCAACCTGGAAGGGGACCCGGAGAAATTCAACTGTACATGCGGTTGAGGAGTGGAAGACTCTATTACCCTGTGGAGCCTGCGGAAGGTTCTGATTCAAGCCTGAGTCCACGAGGAAGTGAGACATCTGAGCGCACGGATAACCTGTGGAGTGAGCAACCGTCGGGAGACAAGTCTCGCCATACTGCCACGAACGGTGAGAATCCGTATAACGAGCGAACCTTTGTACCCAATTTGGGCAAAGAGCACGACGTGTGGGGTAAAGATAGTGAATCTTGGTCACCATTTGAAATGACTGGTGATGATAAGGATGAAAATCCTAAGTTCAAGCTGTCTACAAAGTGTTTTAGTGGACGAACCGGGGTAAATAGTCTCACTTTCGAAGAGTTTGATGAGATCTATTGGGCTGATTTCTTTGAGAAAATCCGAAAGGATTCTTTTTACACTCAGTCAGTCGCTTTTATAAGCTTGGTTCAGTACTTGGACAAGGACGCCTTGTTGCTTTATCGCCAATTCGGGAAGGATGAGAACCTCACCTAAGAATTGGCATTTGACGAGCAAAAGAAGGCGAGGGATTTAAAAATCCAGAAAGAGGCTGCGAAAGCCCGCCTGTCCGCTTTGTCATCAGGAAGAGCGATACCTGCTGCACCTGTTGAGAGCGTAGACTTAGCTGCACTAACACAAGAATTAACAGATGCCATGAAGCAACTCACCAAGGGTCAGCAGCGAGCGGCTACTCAAGGTGATGATGCTGGGTCTGTCGCAGAATTGCGTAAAGTGTGTGCAGAATTGTCTGAAAAGATTGCTAATGCTCAGGAACAAGTAACACGCAGGGCTGCACCTTTTACAGGGCAGCATGGTGATAGTGCCACCACGGAAGCAAGCCATGCGCAAGCGTTGGCTAGTTGCCGTAGGGATATGGAGGCTGGGGATGACCAGTTAGACTCTGAGCACTGTCTGCGTTGTTTCTTTAAGTTGCTTGAAGCAAAATTCCTTGAGGATCGCAATCTTAAGGTGCACCGTTATGTGCATTTTGTCCGTCAGAAGAGCGAGACAGTGATGGAGGTCAAAGCCAGATTGGTAGACCTTGCCAAGAAGGCAGGAATCTATGAGCCTAGGATTGTGGCTGACAAATTCTTATTGTGTCTGGGTAAAGACACGGATCGGGAGGTCAGGCCGCACCTATCTGCAAAACGCAAAATCGACTGGAACATCGACGAGGCTGCTGAAATAGCACGCAATGTCGACGAAGGTAAAGTTTGGTACAAGGAGGCGTCCAGGACGCTTATGGCTCATGAGAGAAGGGAGGAATCCTTTCAGCCTAAGGCCAATAGCTCTAATTTTTAGTTTAGAAGGAAGAGCGGGTATTTCAATAGGTTTGCTAAGCACGCCAACACTGTTGAGACAGCAGAGGGCTGTTGGAATTGCGGGAAATCAGAAGAGAGATTGTCCGTAGCCGGATGCTAAGAAATTGTCTGCTAGCAAGGCGCAGGTATGCGCACATTGCAACAAAAAGGGACACTCAGAAGATGAGTGTTGGTCTAAGAATCCAAATCTGAAGCCACCATAGGCTAATACTGCCACGAAAGAGGCAGATAAGGGTAAGAAAAAGGAGAAAGATAACTCTGGTAATCGAAAGAGTAACCAGAAGTATGATGCTATGAGTGCAGAGATTGCAGAGTTGAAAGCTCAATTTGCAAGACTAAATGTGCCTAATGTCTATTATGATGCAGATGTGGCCGAAAAGACCGTCTGTAAAGGCGAGGAGCTGACGCCTGAGAAGGCCGTGGCTGCAACGGTTGCGGAGCGCGCAAATCATGACCGACTGGTCCCAAGGAATGCTGGGAAGCTTCCTCAGACCTTCCGGATCACTCTCGATGAAAACAAGATTGCGCAGCTACGACAAGCCAAGCCTGGGCCACGCAAGACATTTAGTTTTTTGCTGGAAAAGTTGAAGGCTCTGGTGAAACACCGGATTGAGCACATTCCGTGTCTTTCGCTCGCTGATCTGCGTCTTACGTATCCTTTCACGGTTGAAGAAGCCGGACCGCGGCTGGACATAGCTGAGGAAGGCGCAAACAGCGCTTTGCTGCCTACTAATTTCAGCACTGTGAGAGTGCAGAACAAGGATAGAGTTTTGACGTTCAACGAATGGGCCGCTCCCAATATCCTATTGGACACTGGCGCACAGCCAGTAATCTTGGGAAAGCGAGCTGTGAAAGCTCTGGGATTGACGGCAAGGGACCTGAAAGAAAGTCCTTTTCAATTGAGGACTGCATTTGGGCAGATTTCAAAGTGTTGTGGGATTACCCGCAAGCCTGTGGAAATCACAGTAAACTTGGGGAAACCTGAGGAGGCGTCACTGCTCATAGAATGCACGGTGACAGAGGTAGAGAACTATGATGTTCTCCCCTAGGTATGATCATTGACCTGCGAAAGCAGAGGGTGACTTACCAGTCAACAGATCGGCAGCCGATAGGAGAAAATCTTGTAAAAATGGTTTGCTCGGGAGAGGCGAACTACGGACTGCTAGACTGTTGTGTGGATAACCGAAATCCAGGCCATTATGACCTCATCATGCAACGCGAAGAGGAATGCTACACCAGCGTCAACATGCCGACTCCCTTGGTTTGGCAACCTCAAATTATGGAGCAACTGGAAGCTGTGAGTAACAGGCACCGTGTGAAATGAATCGACTTACCAAATAAGCGCTTAACAATTAATAAAGATCTTTATATCAGCAAGTAATCTTGATGGCAATTTCCGTTAACTGGTTAAACGGCAAAGGACAATACACTAGCAGTGAATAATACTCGTAAGTCAAATGCGAGTAAACTAGCATCAATAATGCAAATCAGTAAACTCATACATAAGCAAGGTTAGATGACAGTGCGTATCAATGGCTTCTCGCCTTGGATTCAGATCACTCCCAGTAAGCGGTACAGGAGAGTTGGCCTCGTTTCCGAATGCCGAACTCGAGAGCAATGCCTAGCATATGTACATGGAATGAGTTTACTGTTCAACGGTCAGTGCGATGGCACCGCCTACCCGGGAGTTAACCACGTTGGTAGGACCTCGGTTAACCAAATCCACCGCCATCTCCCATCATCCCGCATAGCCATCCATCATGGGGATGTCATCTGGCCATTCATCTAGCAGGTCGTACTTAGATGCATATCAAGGCAGTTCGCTGCTACCGAGCACGGAAGTCAGCTGGCTGTCAAAGAATGTGTCAGCAAGCTGACTTAAGTTGACTTCAGCCTGCTGCTTTCGGCTGAGTCATTAAACTGATAATTATGTAAAGTCCAGCAGACTGACTATTAACTAAAGTTCAGCAGGCTGAACTTAATTAACTATTATATTTAAATGAATATTATATCCACTAATATACTGATTCATTACAATCCCTCCAACTTAACTTGTTGTCGCCTCGACAACATTAAACTGCAGAAATTTTAAATAAGGGAACTGAACCTGACCAGCCTCCCTTACTGACTGCCTCTTCAGCGTGTCACCTTAAGGGGTTGTTCCTGGGGCTTCAGGGTCAGGAGACGGAGATCTGGACCTAGATCTGGACAGCCCTCTAGGTCTGTCAGCTGGCCTTCTAAAGAACCCTGTTTGCTCTAAAGTTGGCCCTCGAGGAGAACGGAGGATGGTGGCCTGCTCTTCAACCACTTGGGTGTTGATTCCCACATAGACAGGCATTCCAGTAGGATGCTGAAATACATTGGCTAGAGGTACATGCCCCTGAGCGGAGGGGGAGGCTGGCATACCTCTGGCCCACCCGCGTGTCCCTCTTCTGGCACCCCTGTCCTCTGGGGATTTCTGTCTGTGTCTGCTGCCCAGTACAGTCAGATCAGCTTCTTCCCCTGCTTGGGCAGGTGGGCTGGGGGAGCGAGCGCGGGGTCCAGTTGTCGCCATAACGGGGATCACATTCCAAACACCTGATCGTGGTTCTTTAGGAAGCGCCCCTGCCTGTCCCTGGGTATCCTGAGTACCTGCTGCTGATGCTTCTCCTCTGCCTTGTTCTTCTTCCTCATCCTCCTCATCCTCCTCCTCGGAGAGAGTAGGGGTCTCGTCCACTAAGTCGTCCTGCTCCCTAGTAGACATGGAGTAGTCTACCGACCTCCCTTTCTTAGGGCGCGCTGGAGGTTGCTTGGCCTTCAGCCTACTGATATCTATCCGGCCTGCATTCTTTGCCCATTTGACAAAGGCATGCTTTCCCTTAGAGAAGTACTCTCTTCCCCTCCTCCTATGTTCCTTGGTCTCTGCATTCATATTGCTCAGGCATCCATTCAGCCTGGGGTCCCAAGGGGCAATGTGAGGTGGTAGGATGAGATAGCCGTCTAGGCCATAGTGGAAGTCATCCGGTTGGGCTCGGTCACACTCCTGCTTCTTATTTGTGACGGTCATCCACCTCCAGTCTGTTGGCTGCTGGTAGTACTGGGGTCCGTGCTCAGCCTTCCTCAGTTTACACGGGAACCAGTGGGGAGAGAACATCTGCTGTCCTGCTTCCCTGGCCAAGTACTCCCAGCTCCTTCTCTCAACTTCATTGTAAGCTGGCAGGAGTGTGAGGTAGAATACCGTATCCTTAAAGCTATCGGGCCGCATGCTCACCATCCGGATGAGTCTCTGATCTCCCACTATTCCCGGTATGGGGACCGGCTTGTCCTCTGAATCATCTGCGAGATACCGGGCCTGCTCTGCTGTATAGCCCACCATCTTAGCATAATCTTCGTAAAGGACCACGCCGGTGTGTGTCTCGATGTACCTGTCCAGTGCTGTAGCTCCTTCCTTCTGTAGCAGTGTTGTCTGTTCCAGCCTGTTGATCTCCTGGGCTGCCAGCAATGCTTCCTTCAGGTTATCGAAGTTTTGGCCACCCACCACAGTATACCTGTAAGTGGCCAAGCTCTTCTGTCTGTCCGCTTCAATCTTTTTTCTTTTCTCCTCTTCTGCCGCTGCCGCTTCTTCTTGCTGTTTCTTCTGTCTCTCCTCCTCAGCCTTCCTGAGGTTTTCCGCTTCCTGATCCTTCTTCCTCTGTGCCTCTTCTGCCGCCTCTTGTTGTTTGCGGACCCTTTCTTGTTCTCTCCTGGTGAGGGACGTCGCCGCCAGCTCCTTCTGGTATTGCTCCATTGTCCTCCTGGCTTCTTCTGCCTTGCGCTTTCTGTCCTCCTTTTGTGTGGTGGGCGCCATCCTGCACATGTAACCAGGGCACAAGTTAGTAGGATATGGACCTTTGTCATAGGGATTGCAGGAAGTATGTTAGTATTAGTATAGTGGCTTCGCTGCTGTTTACCTTACAGGATGATTGCTAAAAGTTGACGTAGTTGCGATGCGCTACACATAAACGTATGAGTGTGTTTTAGGGTGAGTTAAGTGATGTAGTGTTATGCGAGGCCCTTTTTCCTTCAGCTCAAGGTGCTTTATGTGGGCCAGGCTGTCCCCTCTGTCACTATGTTGACACTTAGGGTTCACGTATCTGTTCTTTTATCGCTCTCGCTCACTAACTGTCATATACTTTCCCCTCCAACTTAAATGCAGACGGGACCGCCTGTCACCTTCCCGTGTCAACTGAAATGACAGTTAGGGAGGGACGCTAGCGGCTCGAAGGTGGAACCGTGTCAACGCTCCTTTGGCATTGGTCAAGTGGTCCTTAAACTCCCAAGTGTCCCCAGAGGCATCGTAACCCTTCCATCGAATGAGGTATTTCATGACATATTTAGACGGTCGGCAGACCGAGCGAGCGTCTAAAATCTCATCGACCTCATATTCCTCAGGGTCGCCGTCCCGGTCAGCGGGGACCGGTCCCGGTTGGACAGGGAACCGACCTGTGAACAGTGTATCACCTTTGATGTATGGTTCCAGGAAGGAGACATTAAAGACCGGGTGCCCCTTGTATTCAGCTGACATGTTCAGTTTGTAAGCATTCTGACCGACACGACGGACCACCGAATATGGACCGACCCAGACAGGGCCAAGCTTTTTCTTGACCACACCAGGGAGGTACAGGTGCTGAGAATGCAGTTTGACTAAATCCCCCTTGGAAAATGTCAGTTCCCGACGGTGTTGATTAGCGTATTTTTGTTGGTTTTCTTGGGCCGTGTGCAAGTTTCGTTGGACTTCTGACAGGGTGTCAGCAAACTCCTGAGTTAACTGGAGGGAGACCGGGTTGTCAATCCCTTCAGGGTGAGTTAAAGATTCCCCTAGCACATCTAGAGGAGACTTAGGGACTCTACCCAGGCTGAGTTCAAAAGGAGTTTTGCCCGTTGACGCGTGCACCGCACTGTTGACCGCAAACTGAATTTGAGGCAACAGGTCATCCCAATTATCTTGTTTTTGGTTAATATATGCTCTCAGCACCTCCTGCAGAACTCGGTTAGTTCTTTCAGTCTGCCCATCAGTCTGAGGGTGGTTTGCTGTGCTGAGCAGCTGTTTGACTCCCATTAACCCCATTAAAGCTCTCCAGAACTTAGAGGTGAATTTTGAGTCTCTGTCTGAGATGATATTAGAAGGGAGCCCATGTTGGCATACTACATGGTTGTAAAACTGTCTCGCTGTTTCGAGTGCAGTCACTTTGACAGTTGTGGGGATAAAAATGACCATTTTTGTCAGTTTATCCACGACTACCAGTATTGAATCATGCCCGTTGGCAGTTCTTGGTAGTGAGACCACCCAGTCCATGGATATAGTTTCCCAGCGTCCCGCTGGGATGGGTAGCGGTTGCAAGAGACCTCCGGGTGGTGTGTGCCGAGACTTATTTCTCTGACACTGGTCACAGGACTTGACATATTTCAAGACCTCCCGGGGTAACCCCTCCCAATGATAATGTTTTGCCAGTTTGCCAACAGTTTTGGCCTGCCCCAAATGTCCACCCAGGAGACTGTCATGAGCTTGACTCAGTAAGAGAGACCTTATTTCCAAGTTATTAGGAATGACCAGCTTCAGCCTGCCTGAAGTGGTTTCAGTCACCCAGACCCCTCCCTTGAGCTTATACCCGAGTGCAGTAGCACGACACACACCAGTAGTGGGGCTGGGCTCAAATGTTGGGTCAGAAAGGTAGGCTTTCCTAAGTTGTTCAAGGAAGGACTTTTTCACCTTTAGTGAAGTGAGTGCACACAGGACTTTATCTACAGCATGCTGACTAAAGTTCCTTTCTTGCAAGTCAGGTCTTCTAGAGAGTGCATCAGCAGGATTCAACTTCCCTGGTTTGTAGTCGATCTGGACTTGGAACTGCTCCAGCATCTGGCTCCAGCGGTTCTCCCTCCTCGACAGCTTGGACTTCTTCTGAAAGTGGGTCAGAGCTAGATGATCTGTAATCACCTTAAAAGCTTTACCATGTAAGTATGCTCTCCACTGTTTGAGTACATGAATGATAGCTAGCAGCTCTTTATCATGCACTGAGTAATTAATCTCCGCTGGATTAAATTTCATAGACTCATACAACACAGGATGCCACTCCTGCCGTACCTTACCATCCTTTGTGGTTTTGTCAGCAGGCTGCAACAAAATAGCACCCATGGCAAAATCAGAGGCATCAGTAACCACCTGCACCGGTTTGCTGGGGTCATACACGGCTAGCACTGGGGCAGAACAAAGGGCATCTTTAAGGGTCTGGAAGGCAGCCTGCTGCTCTTCCCCCCACACATACCCGATGTCTTTCTTAGTAAGGTCAGTCAGTTTACTGGCCTTTGTGGAATAATTCTCAATAAATCTCCTATAGTAGTTAGCCAACCCGAGGAAGGATCTAACTTCAGAGACAGACTGTGGTACTGGCCAGTCCCTTATGGTCTGGACTTTCTTAGGATCCACACTGATGCCCTCTTTACTGACAACGTGGCCTAAGAATTCAATACTTTCCTTAAAGAAATCACACTTGCTCATCTTAGCATACAAGTGATTTTTCCGCAGAGTGTCCAGCACTTTCTTTAAGTGTTCAGTGTGCTGAGCTTCATCTTTAGAGAAAATTAAAATATCATCCAGGAAAACTTGCACAAACTTATCCAAATAAGGTCTGAAAATGTCATTCATAGCACCCATAAAGGTAGCAGGAGCATTAGTCAGTCCAAATGGCATCACGTTGAACTCATAGTGTCCATAACGTGTGCGGAAAGCAGTCTTGTGTTCATCCCCCTCAGCAATTCTGATTTGATGATAACCACTCTTGAGATCTATCTTACTGAACACCTTAGCGCCAGACAGGGTATCAAGCAAGTCCTCGATTCTGGGTAAAGCATACTTGTTCTTTACTGTAATTTTGTTCAGGGCCCTGTAATCCACACACATCCGCATACTGCCATCCTTTTTCTTAACAAATAGGATAGGTGCGCCGTACGGTGATTTACTAGGAGAAATGTATCCATTTTCCTCCAGCTCTGCAATCTGTGTTTTCAACTCCTCACTCTCCAAATAAGACAAGCCATACGTGTGTTGCCAGGGTGGCTGGCTACCAGGTAATAAATCAATCCTATGATCTACTTCCCGCTTAGGGGGTAGTCTTGGAGGCACATTTAAAAAAATTGCGTACTGAGCAACAATGTTTGCAGCAGTAGGGTGCTCCGGAGGGTGTACCTTTTTCTGAACCACTTCTTCAGGTTGAGGAGATACCTCTTTTAGGAGCAGACAGAAAATTCTGTCTTCCTTCTGGTTCCAGCTTTTGACGAACTCCATTGCATTCAGCAACTTGCATCCTTCTGGAAGCCTCTTCATTTCCTTCATTTGCCATCCACAGAGGACAAGAGGAAGAGCACTGGTGGGTGCCAAGTCAGTCTGCCCATCACTGGCTCCTCTCACTTTAACTGTACCTCTGCTCCAACACACTTCAGCTTGATGTCTATTAAGCCAGGACCTGCCTAGCACGAGATCATAAAAGCCAGTGTTGAGTACCTCAAATGTAAGCGTTTCAGTTAGAACTGCAATGCCAGAACCTAACTGGACCTCAATAGGCTTGGTTATAACTCCTCCCGGGATACTTGAGGCATCTCCAAGGAATATTTTTCTATTCCCTTGGGTGACAGTAGGCAGCCTTAGCCGCTTAACTAAGTCCTTGTGGATAAAAGTATGTGACGCCCCTCCGTCAACAAATGCCCTCACCTTCCTACCTGCAATCATGCAATGCAGTAGGATAGGGGGGACTGTCTTTTCCTGACTTTCGCATTGTTCTCCTGACGTAGCAAAGAAATGTTGGACATCAGGTGGAACAAGAGCATCCAGAGTGTGCACTCTCTGGACGTCTATATTGCTGATGGTCTCCTTTATCTGGTTGTCAGGCATGCATAGTGAATCCAGTTCAGCAGGACCCATAATACCTGCTACGAGGGCAGCTAGTGACGACTCACTATCTCTAGCATCCTCACAGTCAGTAGACTGGATTGCTGACTGTTGCTGTCTTTTAAAGGCTGGTCTTTTCTCTCGACTTTGGGCAGGTGCTTGACGGGACACTGTTCTCTGTAGTGGCCTTTTTGCTGACAATGGTAGCAAGTGGATTTTGCTGAGGCTGGTCTCGGCTTAGTCTTACCACCACCCCCTCCATAGCTACCTCGAGATGGACCACCTCTGCCTCTAGACTGAATAGCATTGTACTCATACTCATATTCATCACCCTGATTATCCTCAGCCTGGTCTCCTTCAACTGCATTGTAGGAACCGTGGGGCTTTTTGACAATCTTAGACACCAAAGCGTTACTCTGGCGCTTGTGATTGAACTGCTGCTGATCCCAGGCGTCAGCATCCTGGATCAAGTCAGCCAGTTTCTCATACTTTTTCTCAGCAAAATGACCAGAGACCTCGGATTTCAAGCCATACCTGAAGTATGCTATCCTATACCGTTCTGGCAAATCAGGCTGCTTCATCATGTTCTCTTGGAACTTTTGAGCAAACTCAGCAACTGAAGTGGTCTGCTTCAGTGTCAGGGAGATCATCGCATAGATAGCTTTCTCCTGCTGGTTGATGACATCAAACTTCTCATGCAACTTCTCGACAAACTCTACCCACGTAGGGTCACCGAGTTGCCGAGCCTTACGCTCTTCCTTCCAGTAAAGCCACCAGTCTGCGGCACTGCCTTTCAGTAGCGCACCGGTGTGCCTGACCTTCTCGTAATCTTGCAGTTCTGGGTAGTTCTCCAGCCACTGCTCAACATCCGCGAGAAACTTGATCAGGTAATATTTTCTGTTTCCCTCAGGATCATAGTCCTGGGGAGGTTTCGGCTTGGGCTTACTAGGCCCTCGGCCACCACCACTAGTGGTGTGAGACCCCAGTTGGTCTCTGTCCCGGAGTAGGGACATTATGATTCTTTTGTCCTCCTGCTGGGACTGATACATGGTCGCCATTTGCGACTGCATCTGAACGAACAATGCTCCCAAGTCTACATTTTGGGGTGGTAGATTAGCAAATGCAGCAGCAGCATTGGCATCTACTCGCTGAGTAGTGTCCTCAACAATCCCTCTTGCTCCTGCAGCAGCAATTCCTGCCGCATTCAGCCGGTCACGTATTTGACCTAGGGGTACATTGAGTTGTACGGCAGGAGGTGGGTTCAGAACATTGGCCCTTGATGCCATAAGTTCTTCAACAGTGCGCTCGTCAGCTGGCTGTCCTTCCCTCCTTTGTATATCTTCAGCGGCCTTTGCTACTTGTTCAGCTTCTAGTCTGGCTATCTCCTCCTCAGCTTGCTGAGCTGCGACTGAGGCAATAGCAGCTGCCTCATCTGCAGCCTCCCTAGCTGCAGTATCCGCTACTGCTTCCGAATAGGTACGGTTTCCCGCTACATGGCTTTCCGCCTGGTTTTCGACATTCTCGTTATCCTGGTTCTCCATGTCTCGGGAGTTGCTAGTTTGAGACCTTGTCCTTACCATACAAAGAAGACTGTGATAACTGCTCCGATACCACTGAAATGAATCGACTTACCAAATAGGCGATTAACAATTAATAAAGATCTTTATATCAGCAAGTAATCTTTATGGTATTTCCGTTAACTAGTTAAACGGCAAAGGACAATACACTAGCAGGGAATAATACTCGTAAGTCAAATGCGAGTAAACTAGCATCAATGATGCAAATCAGTAAACTCATACATAAGCAAGGTTAGAAGACAGTGCGTATCAATGGCTTCTCGCCTTGGATTCAGAGTTCTCTCAGTAAGCTGTACAAGAGAGTTGGCCTCGTTTCCGAATGCCGAACTCGAGAGCAATGCCTAGCATATGTACATGGAATGAGTTTACTGTTCAACGGTCAGTGCGATGGCACCGCCTACCCGGGAGTTAACCACGTTGGTAGGACCTCGGTTAACCAAATCCACCGCCATCTCCCATCATCCCGAATAGCCATCCATCATGGGGATGTCATCTGGCCATTCATCTAGCATGTCGTACTTAGATGCATATCAAGGCAGTTCGCTGCTACCGAGTACGGAAGTCAGCTGGCTGTCAAAGAATGTGTCAGCAAGCTGACTTAAGTTGACTTCAGGCTGCTGCTTTCGGCCGAGTCATTAAACTGATAATTATGTAAAGTCCAGCAGACTGACTATTAACTAAAGTTCAGCAGGCTGAACTTAATAAACTATTAGATTTAAATTAATATTATATCCACTAATATACTGATTCATTACACCGTGGCCCGCAAGAGCTACTGCCAGTTCCCTACCCAATTAAGTCTGCTGCCAATTTGATGCCTAGAGTAGACCCGCTGCCGCAAGGCATTGTGCGGATGGAGGATCCTTTTCGCAAGAGAGGAGTAATAGTGCTGGAATTGTTCGCCGGACTCGAATCTGGAACCATCTCACTGATTCAACGAGGTATTCGGGTATCCAAAGTGCTTCATGTGGACAATGATGCGGGTGCTTTCACAGCATTTAAGGAGGTCATGAGTTAGATGCGGCAAATGTACCATTTCAAAGCGATGGTTCCTATTGATTCTAGGATAGTGCGTCTGGCTGGAGGGAACATTCTCGATGTGAAGTCTGAGGACCTGTATGGTTACAGGATTGACTGGATCTTTGCGAGATTCCCTTGTCAACCTTTCTCGCAAGCTGGGAACAGGAGGGGATTCAATGACCCACGGGCACGACACTGGGCATGGATGGTGAAAATCATCAGCATGCTGCGGGAACGCCAGCATCTCTACCCACCAGTGTTTGTGATTGAGAATGTTCATCCAGGAATGGATTATAACCAGATGAAGTCAAGAGATCCATGGCTGATTTTCGACTCCACCTTGGGTCATCATGTATTGATCAACAACGCCAGGCACGGAGGACTCTCTTTCGAGCCAGACTATTCTGGCCCAACGGCATGTCCATTGAAGTCCTGAGGGAGATGGAGGAGATTATGCGGAGAAGCACTGATGGTGGAAACCAAGCCAGTGATCAGGAGGGATTCCTACCCACAATACGTCATCAACGAGCCAGGCCGACCAAGGGTGGTGCTGCCCACCTTCACGGCATATCCAGGATCACGCGCATTCGTGAATGGAGGACCAGGAATGGTCAAGAATGCGCACGACGGGGAAGCACTGTGGAGAGAGCCGACAGCTGAAGAGAAGGGAAGGTGCCTGGGGGTACCCAACTCCATTGCACAAGAAATTGTTGCGATGGTGGGACACGACGACGCTGGGAAGATATTCGGCAATATGATTGGGCATCACGCCATGACATGGTTGGTGGAGACGATGACTTGGCAGCAGATGACGTTCTCTGACAAGCATATGCCCAGGCCGAGACCAGTAATGATTGGAGTCCATGTGGTGCCAACCTCTGATCAGAGAGCTATCAGAGAAGCGCATTGGCGACAAGAAGAACATAGTGTTGAAAGGGACGCAGCTGAGGCTGACCAAGATGAAACACTCAGAGAAACCAGAGTGGTGGAGCTGACCAGGTGTCAAGACCTATTGGCGCGAATTGACAATCGGATGGCGGCTCTACACGACCTCTGGAAAGAGAGCTGCAAAGGCTCCGAGAAGACGTAGCCATGGAAGAATAGGCAACTGGTACAACAACCCCTTTGGTAAGCGCTGCAGCAAGCAAACCACAGGAGGTTCCATTATCTGCAGAACGTGCCAGCTAGGTATTTGTGAGGATGCCGGAATGGGAGGACAATACCACTTCTGAGTTACGGAACATGGCCCCAGATCAGGTCTATGGAAGCCCATCCCCAGACGCGGTAACGTCAAGATATGAAGAACGCCAGTGCAATATTGGCGAATAGGCCGAAGAAAAGAGTCAGAATTCAGGAAATTCTGGAGGGTCTGGAAAGACCATTCGCCTGGAGGTAATTTTTGAAGAATGCAGGACGGAGACGGTCGAGAGATTGCCCACTACACCTGTTCTGATGAACCCAGAGCCAGAGGCCAAGGGGCAACCATAAGACACAGTTGGCAGCACAGCTGAGTCGATCACCAGGCACATCATGGAACAATTGCTGGAAGCAGACGCCCCTCGACTCAAGGAAGAGAAAGTGGCAAAAGCAGCTCTCGCTCTACAGTCAGCCATCATCAACATGGCGAGGCTCAACACAGGAGGGGATGAAGAATCGCCGCCTCCTGGAACAGAGAAGCCGAAGGAGGGAGAGGATGCAGAGATGCAAGGCCTCTCAGAGTTAGAATTGCCATCACTCAACAATGAAGGGGACGCCAGGGAAGAAAGTCCACGTTTTCCTACGCCAGAGTTGGATTTGCTTGACTTACAGGAGCTGAGGACAGACAACTGGGTAGCTGACCACTTGATGGGACCAAGCCCGGCAGACCTTTATGAAGGACTAAGGTCACCAACATCCAGTACCCCTACTGCCAGTTTTTCAGTGGTGGAGCCTAAGTCAACAGTACGACCGCCGCAACGGCAGGAGGTGACTGCCTGCACTGCTAAAGTGGAGACAGCCCAAGGTAAGCCCGAGAGTCGTGCAAACAGACCAAGGAAGGTGGCCCGTGAGGGTAATGCATCTTTTAGAAGGATGCTAAAGCGATATTTCAAGCATAAGGGGAAGGCTCACAGAGAGGGCGTTCCGCGAGGAACCACAGCCCCACCTCCTCCGCCTCTGCCGGATATTATGCAGAGAGAGGGAGAGGACGGCTTGATTCGCAGGGCAATGGCATTGGGCATCAATATGCCGCCAGGCATTAAGACGCCCTTGCTGCAACTATCAGACCTTAGGATGCAGAGGCCGGAGGCACCTGCTCCCACGACACCAGCAATCCCAGAATGGGAACTGATGGATCTAAGAAACACCATCAGTCGCTTAACCGCAGCAGATGATCCTTTTCTCGCACTACTAGCGGCACCTCAAAGGCCGCAAACGTTGACGCAGGCATGGACGGTCACCACACTTGCAAGGGAGGAGTATGGCACGACCGTCGCCCGCATGGCTATTATTGAGCAAGAGTGGGGCTGGGTGATTAGCCCTAGGACAGACCCTGCAGGTTGGCCAATGGCAAACCAACCTCGGCCACGTGAAGAAGGAGGAACAGTGACCAGTTGGACTGCAGTCAACGAGGAAATGTTCTTGAGGCAACCCATCCGGAGGCGCCTGACGTACACCTCACCGCAGGAGAGGCGACGTGTCATTGGGAAAGGTAAAAAGCCTAGGAAATAGGCTGCAGAGCCTATGGCAACGGAGGAGCAAGCTGCAAAGCCCGCTACTCCACCTCCTAAGAATCAGGCAGAAAAGCCTGAGGGCCAGGATGAGGGCAGAAAGCCCCCACCTGCACCCAAGGATTAGCAACTACTGGATGCCTTTGTTGGGGAGAAGCAACCTGAAATTGAGACTTTTGCCATTGGGAAAATAGTCTCAGTCCAGCAGAAAGCACAAGTAGAAAGATTGCTGAAGAACCACCGCAAGGTGTTTGCTTTTACTAAAGAGGAGATTGGTAGAACCACTGCCAGTGTGTGTGAAATCACACTAACTACTGATAATCCAGTCAGACTTGGGCCGCATAAGCTCAGTCAGACAGAGTGGGACTCACTGGAGAAAACTTGCAAAGAGCTGCATAAGCTCCGCATGATTGAAAAATCTACCTCAGTGCATGGGGCTCCTACAGTAGCAGTCGCTAAAAAGGACGAGGTTGGCAATTACATTGCTACTCGCATGTGTGAAGATTACAGGCGACTGAATGTCTACACGGAGCCAGATAGCTACGTGATGCCTACACCGGAGCGGATCTTTGCAATTGCCACCACCGAAAAGGTGTTCAGCATCATTGATCTGCGCCAAGGCTTCAACCAGATCCCTGTGAAATTAGAAGATTGAGGTAAGACCGCTTTCTGGGCTCAAATGGAACTTTGGCAATGGACAGTAATGCCATTTGGGCTAAAAAATGCCCCAGCCATATTTCAGAGGACTATGTTTAAAGTGCTTGAAATGAATCGACTTACCAAATAGGCAATTAACAATTAATAAAGATCTTTATATCAGCAAGTAATCTTTATGGTATTTTTCGTTAACTGGTTAAACGGCAAAGGACAATACACTAGCAGTGAATAATACTCGTAAGTCAAATGCGAGTAAACTAGCATCAATAATGCAAATCAGTAAACTCATACATAAGCAAGGTTAGAAGACAGTGCGTATCAAAGGCTTCTCGCCTTGGATTCAGATCTTCTCAGTAAGCTGTACAAGAGAGTTGGCCTCGTTTCCGAATGCCGAACTCGAGAGCAATGCCTAGCATATGTACAAGGAATGAGTTTACTGTTCGACGGCCAATGCGATGGCACCGCCTACCCGGGAGTTAACCACGCTGGTAGGACCTCGGTTAACCAAATCCACCGCCATCTCCCATCATCCCGAATCGCCATCCAACATAGGGATGTCATCTGGCCATTCATCTAGCATACCACACTTAGATGCATATCGAGGCAGTTCGCTGCTACCGAGTACGGAAGTCAGCTGGCTGTCAAAGAATGTGTCAGCAAGCTGACTTAAGCTGACACCAGCCTGCTACTTCCGGCTGAGTCATTAAACTGATATTAAATATAAAGTTCAGCAGACTGACCATTAACTAAAGTTCAGCAGGCTGAACTTATTTCACTATATTATTTAAATGAATATTATGTCAACCAATATACTGATTCATTACAGTCCTTCCAACTTATCATGTCGTCGCCTCGACAACACTAACACTAATAACAGCGTGCTGTCCCTTCCGTCCCCAGCCTACTGCCATTAGGAGGGAGATGTCCCTGAGGCCCTATACTCAGGGGAGCCAGACCTCGTCCTGTCTTAGGGCCTTCTGAAGCTTGTCAGAGAGGGAGGTTCCGTGTAAGGACCCCGCGGAGAACGCAGTAACTGGGCTGTTTCCTCCTGCACAGTCTGGAGGGAGGCAGCCTTCTCCTGGGCAGCCCTCAAACTGACAGGTACATATACCGGCATTCCAGAAGGATGTTGCATGACATGAGCCAAGGGTACATGCCCTCTCTGCGAGGGAGATGCGGGCAGGCCTTTGGCTATCTCCCATGCAGCCCTCCTGTCTGCCCTCTCTGACTAAGTCTCCTTGCCTGCAGATGGGGTCTGTCCTCTGGCAGTCCCCAGCCAAGTGATATCCTCTTCTTCAGCGAGTTGCTGCATGGCCAACCCCGTCTTCTCCCTTATAGGGGATGTGGCAGGCGTCAGGATCACGGCGAGGCTAGTGTCCTCCTCCTCGCCTTCCTCCTCGTCTTCCTCTGACTCCTCCTCCTCTCCATCCCCGGGTTCCTCTGAGACTTTTGGAGTCTCTTCTGTCAGCTGCTCCAGCTCTTCCCGAGAAAAAGAATATCCTACTGACCTTCCCCTTTTGGGTGCTGGTGGGGGCTGCTGAGTCCGGACCGCATAGAGGTCCTTTTCCCCCTGCTTACTTGCCCATTTGGCATAAGCGTGCTTCCCTTTGGAGAATGACTCTCGAGCCCTGCTTCTGTCCCCCTGCATCTCTTGGCTCATGCAGTCTTTGACTCTATCCAATCTTGGGTCCCAAGCCGCAATGTGTGGGGGCAATACTATGTTCTCCTTTAGGTCTGTCAAAAAATCCTCATCTGTCGCCCTGTCATTCTGCTGGTCCCTCATGTTGATGGTCATCCACCGCCAATCAGTGGGCTTCTGGAAGAAGGCAGGATCTGTCTTTTTAAGAGTACAAGGGTACCAGTGCCCTGCAAAGTCCAGCTGACTGGTTTCCCTGGCCAAGAATTCCCAGCTCCTCCTCTCCACCTCATTGTACATGGCCTTGAACCTGTTGTGGGGTGTTGAGTCCTTGAAGCTGTCCGCGTCCATGGGGATCATCTTGATGACCCTATCTTCCCCCCAGATACCAGGAATCGAGACAGCCCCTGCTTCGTTCACCTGGGCCATTGCCTTGGCCTCTCTGACCGTATATCCTACCATCCTGGCGTAATCGTGGTAGAGGAGGAGCCCTGTGCTGACCTCTATATACTTGTCAAAGTTTTTGGATGTCTCCCCTTCCTTGTGGAGGATTTCCTTCTGCGACTCACTGCGACTTCTCTGGGCCTACTTGAAGGCCTCCTCCAGTAGATCAAAGCCCTTGCCCAGCACCGTGTAGCGGTAGCTGCTGATTCTCCTCTGTTCTTCTTCTTCAGCCTGCTGCTTCCGCTTCTCCTCAGCTTGCCTCTCCTCCTCTGCTTTCTTGGCCTTCTCTGCAGCTTTTCTGTCCA
The DNA here is from genome assembly GCA_009602735.1 of Mesotaenium endlicherianum. Lineage (NCBI taxonomy): Eukaryota > Viridiplantae > Streptophyta > Zygnematophyceae > Zygnematales > Mesotaeniaceae > Mesotaenium > Mesotaenium endlicherianum. The sequence goes on along the minus strand of WELA01013572.1, from coordinate 263,329 downwards.
TTTCTTCCTGCCTCAGTCTGGCCTGTTCCTCCTCCTCCTTCTTCTTCTGTGCCTCCCGCTATTGTTGGAGTCGTTGTGATTCTCGAGCGGAGATGGAAGATGATTCGATGTCTCCACGGAATTGCAAGGATTCTGCATGTGCCTCTTCCGCCCTTCTCTTCCTCTTGAGTTCCGACTTATGAGTCATCCTGCTCAATCATAAACACAATGCAGTTAGTGAAGTCATGATATTTTGCCGCTACTGAGTGCCCTTGATGAAGAGGAACGCGATCGGGAGAGTTCCTAGTGTGGAATACCCGGTGTGAGTGAATATAAGGGAAAATTGAGTTAGAGAGCATGTGAGTGTGAGCGCAGGTTGAGTGTGTAATATGTTGATCAGAGAATACCACTCCCTCCAACTTAATTTTAAAGGTGGGCTGCCTGTCACAACTGCCTGTCACTAATTGTCACATCCCCCTCCAACTTATATGGAGACAGGACCTCCTGTCATGTTCCCATGTCTACTGAAAGGACAGGTAGGGCGGTGCCCCAGCCGCCCGAAGGTGGAACCGTTTCAACGCCCCTTTGGCATTGGTCAGCTGGTCTTTGAATTCCCAAGTGTCCCCAGAGGCATCGTAACCCTTCCACCGGATGAGGAACTTCATGACATATTTAGACGATCGACGGACCGAGCGAGCGTCTAAAATCTCATCGACCTCATATTCCTCAGGGTCGCCGTCCCAGACAGCGGGGACCGGTCCCGGTTGGACAGGTAACCGACCTGTGAACAGTGTATCACCTTTGATGTATGGTTCCAGGAAGGAGACATTAAAGACCGAGTGACCCTTGTATTCAGCTGACATGTTCAGTTTGTAAGCATTCTGACCGACACGACGTACCACCGAATATGGACCGACCCAGACAACGCCAAGCTTTTTCTTGACCACACCAGGGAGGTACAGGTGCTGAGAATGCAGTTTGACTATTTCGCCCTTGGAAAATGTCAGCTCCCGACGGTGTTGATTAGCGTATTTTTGTTGGTTTTCTGAGGCCTTGTGCAGGTTTTGTTGGACTTCTGACAGGGTGTCAGCAAACTCCTGAGTTAACTGGAGGCAGACCGGGTTGTCAATCCCTTCAGGGCAAGTTAAAGACTCCTCCAGTACATCTGAAGGAGACTTAAGGACTCTACCCAGGCTGAGTTGGAAAGGAGTCTTGCCCGTTGATGTGTGCACCGCACTGTCGACCGCAAACTGAATTTGAGGCAAGAGGTCATCCCAATTATCTTGTTTTTGGTTAATATATGCTCTCAGCACCTCCTGCAGAACTCGGTTAGTTCTTTCAGTCTGCCCATCAGTCTGAGGGTGGTTTGCTGTGCTGAGCAGCTGTTTGACTCCCATTAACCCCATTAAAGCTCTCCAGAACTTAGAGGTGAATTTTGAGTCTCTGTCTGAGATGATATTAGAAGGGAGCCCATGTTGGCATACTACATGGTTGTAGCACTGTCTCGCTGTTTCGAGTGCAGTCATTTTGACAGTTGTGGGGATAAAAATGACCATTTTTGTCAGTTTATCCACGACTACCAGTATTGAATCATGCCCGTTGGCAGTTCTTGGTAGTGAGACCACCCAGTCCATGGATATAGTTTCCCAGCGTCCCGCTGGGATGGGTAGCGGTTGCAAGAGACCTCCGGGTGGTGTGTGCCGAGACTTATTTCTCTGACACTGGTCACAGGACTTGACATATTTCAAGACCTCCCGGGGTAACCCCTCCCAATGATAATGTTTTGCCAGTTTGCCAACAGTTTTGGCCTGCCCCAAATGTCCACCCAGGAGACTGTCATGAGCTTGACTCAGTAAGAGAGACCTTATTTCCAAATTATTAGGAATGACCAGCTTCAGCCTGCCTGAAGTGGTTTCAGTCACCCAGACCCCTCCCTTGAGCTTATACCCGAGTGCAGTAGCACGACACACACCAGTAGTGGGGCTGGGCTCAAATGTTGGGTCAGAAAGGTAGGCTTTCCTAAGTTGTTCAAGGAAGGACTTTTTCACCTTTAGTGAAGTGAGTGCACACAGGACTTTATCTACAGCATGCTGACTAAAGTTCCTTTCTTGCAAGTCAGGTCTTCTAGAGAGTGCATCAGCAGGATTCAACTTCCCTGGTTTGTAGTCGATCTGGACTTGGAACTGCTCCAGCATCTGGCTCCAGCGGTTCTCCCTCCTCGACAGCTTGGACTTCTTCTGAAAGTGGGTCAGAGCTAGATGATCTGTAATCACCTTAAAAGCTTTACCATGTAAGTATGCTCTCCACTGTTTGAGTACATGAATGATAGCTAGAAGCTCTTTATCATGCACTGAGTAATTAATCTCCGCTGGATTAAATTTCATAGACTCATACAACACAGGATGCCACTCCTGCCGTACCTTACCATCTTTTGAGGTTTTGTCACCAGGCTGCAACAAAATAGCACCCATGGCAAAGTCAGACCCATCAGTAACCACCTCCACCGGTTTGCTGGAGTCATACACGACTAGCACTGGGGCAGAACAAAGGGCATCTTTAAGGGTCTGGAAGGCAGCCTGCTGCTCTTCCCCCCACACATACCCTATGTCTTTTCTAGTAAGGTCAGTCAGTTTACTGGCCTTTGTGGAATAATTCTCAATGAATCTCCTATAGTACTTAGCCAACCCGAGGAAGGATCTAACTTCAAAGACAGACTGTGGTACTGGCCAGTCCCTTATGGTCTGGACTTTCTTAGGATCCACACTGATGCCCTCTTTACTAACAACGTGGCCTAAGATTTCAATACTTTCCTCAAAGAAATCACACTTGCTCATTTTAGCATATAAGTGATTCTTCCTCAGAGTGTCCAGGACAGTCGTTAAGTGTTCAGTGTGCTGAGCTTCATCTTTAGAGAAAATTAAAATATCATCCAGGAAAACTTGCACAAACTTATCCAAATAAGGTCTGAAAATGTCATTCATAGCACCCATGAAGGTGGCAGGAGCATTAGTCAGTCCAAATGGCATCACGTTGAACTCATAGTGTCCATAGCGTGTGCGGAAGGCAGTTTTGTGTTCATCCCCCTCAGCAATTCTGATTTGATGATAACCACTCTTGAGATCTATCTTACTGAACACCTTAGCACCGGACAGGGTATCAAGCAAGTCCTCGATTCTGGGTGAGGCATACTTGTTCTTTATCGTAATTCTTTTCAGAGCTCCGTAATCCACACACATCCGCATATTGCCATCCTTTTTCTTAACAAATAGGATGGGTGCGGCGTAAGGTGATTTGCTGGGAGAAATATAACCATTTTCCTCAAGCTCTGCAATCTGTGTTTTCAACTCCTCGCTCTCCACATAAGACAAGCCATAAGTGCGTTGCCAGGGTGGCTGACTACCAGGTAATAAATCAATCCTATGATCTACTTCCCGCTTAGGGGGTAGTCCTGGAGGCATCTTGAATACATCCGTGTACTGAGCAACAATTTTCGCGGCAGTATGGTGCTCCGGAGGGCTTACCTTTTTCTCAACCACTTCCTCAGGTTGAGGAGATACCTCTCTTAGCAGCAGACAGAAACATTCTGTCTTCCTTCCGGTTCCAGCTTTTGACGAACTCCATTGCATTCAGCAACTTGCATCCTTCTGGAAGCCTCTTCTTTTCCTTCATTTGCCATCCACACAGGACAAGAGGAAGAGCACTGGTGGGTGCCAAGTCAGTCTGCCCATCACTGGCTCCTCTCACTTTAACTGTACCTCTGCTCCAACACACTTCAGCTTGATGTCTATTAAGCCAGGACCTGCCTAGCACGAGATCATAAAAGCCAGTGTTGAGTACCTCAAATGTAAGCGTTTCAGTTAGAACTGCAATGCCAGAACCTAACTGGACCTCAATAGGCTTGGTTATAACTCCTCCCGGGATACTTGAGGCATCTCCAAGGAATATTTTTCTATTCCCTTGGGTGACAGTAGGCAGCCTTAGCCGCTTAACTAAGTCCTTGTGGATAAAAGTATGTGACGCCCCTCCGTCAACAAATGCCCTCACCTTCCTACCTGCAATCATGCAATGCAGTAGGATAGGGGGGACTGTCTTTTCCTGACTTTCGCATTGTTCTCCTGACGTAGCAAAGAAATGTTGGACATCAGGTGGAACAAGAGCATCCAGAGTGTGCACTCTCTGGACGTCTATATTACTGATGGTCTCCTTTATCTGGTTGTCAGGCATGCATAGTGAATCCAGTTCAGCACGACCCATAATACCTGCTACGAGGGCAGCTAGTGACGACTCACTATCTCTAGCATCCTCACAGTCAGTAGACTGGATTACTGACTGTTGTTGTCTTTTAAAGGCTGGTGTTTTTTCTCGACCTTAGGAAGGTGCTTGACTGGACACTGCTCTCTGAAGTGACCTGGCAATGAAAGCAAATCGATTGTGCTGAGGCTGGTCTCGGCTTAGTCCTACCACCACCCCTTCCATAGCCACCTCGAGAGGAACCACCTCTACCTCTAGACTGAATAGCATTGTACTCATACTCATATTCATCACCCTGATTATCCTCAGCCTGGTCTCCTTCGACTGCATTGTAGGAACCGTGGGGCTTTTTGACAATCTTAGACACCAAAGCATTACTCTGGCGCTTGTGATTGAACTGCTGCTGATCCCAGGCGTCAGCATCCTGGATCAAGGCAGCCAGTTTCTCATACTTCTTCTCAGCGAAATGACCAGAGACTTCGGATTTCAAGCCATACCTGAAGTATGCTATCCTATACCGTTCTGGCAAGTCTGGCTGTTTCATCATGTTCTCATGGAACTTTTGAGCAAACTCAGCAACTGAAGTGGTCTGCTTTTAGTGTCAGGGAGATCATCGCATAGATAGCTTTCTCCTGCTGGTTGATGACATCAAACTTCTCATGGAGCTTCTTGACAAACTCTCCCCAGGTAGGGTCACCGAGTTGCCGAGCCTTACGCTCTCCTTTCTAATAAAGCCACCAGTCTGCGGCACTGCCTTTCAGTAGCGCACCGGTGTGCCTGACCTTCTCGTAATCTTGCAGTTCTGGGTAGTTCTCCAGCCACTGCTCAACATCCGCGAGAAACTTGATCAGGTAATATTTTCTGTTTCCCTCAGGATCATATTTCTGGGGAGGTTTCGGCTTGGGCTTACTAGGCCCTCGGCCACCACCACTAGTGGTTTGAGACCCCAGTTGATCTCTGTCCCTGTAAGGTCATAGGTTTATAAAGTGCATTTTTGAGTTTCATAAAATTATGTTTTGATTGTACATTTATGTAGAGTGCATTGTTGTGGTCATTTTGATATAGCGTTCATCGAATTTGGTCAAGTATTGAGAGAGTTATGGATTTCCGAAGTTTAATTAGTTTTGAGGTCGGTTGACGACTGCCCTTAATTCGCGGTGAGCGCGACCGTCGGATTGACCGACAGCGTCGAGCGATCTGGCCCGTTAGAATGAACTCGAACCTTCACGTAAGTTCGGCTGACGCGGAGTGCCGACTAGGTCGATTTACCTAGAAGTTTCGGTTTAGCCTAGCGCGTCTAAGATAGAATATTCTAGTAATGTCGATGCATGTATGTGGACGTCAATTCGGCCCGACACGTCAGATTAGACTGATCTGGCTTACTCACGAATATTCTGGAAGGGACGATTTGACGAACACTTAGGAAAATCCGTAGCTTCCTCCTAGGGAGGAGCACTTAGGCAGAAAATTATAAATAGGCATAACTTCTTTGTTTCTTATCAGTTTTCACTTCTGTAAATTCCTACGGGTTTGTAATGACAAGGCCTTTCATCCTACATCATTTGTGAGCAGTTTCTTGCCACTCAAAATGTCAAGTAATTTTCCTAAGCTTTGTTAGTTATATGCCGCTGCACTCTCTAGTATGATGGCAACTAGTTCCTTTCCTTGTGAGTCACTACGCTTCCACTAGGGCACTTTGCCCCTTTCATCTGGTATCAAAGCAGGGCTAGTTTGCATACTATATTATGGAGTCGCAGCCGGCAGCTGGAGGAGGCGAACATGTGGAGCATGTTGAGCGCGCGGGGCAGCAGGCAGCACCAACAATGACCAGAGAGCAACAAGAGATGCAGGCGATGCTAAGACAAATGGCAAATGCAATTGGAGGAGAAGTCTACACCCAGTTTCAACAAAATATGCGCGCGGAGGTGGAGAGAATGGTGCGAGTTGTTATGGGGAACGCCGCTTCGACGAGTTCGGCACCTGCACCTTGCACCTCCACCGATTCATGTTATCCCAGTGGTGCAACCAGTTATTCCACCCGCATCAGGAGTGCGTGCGCCTAAGCCTGAAGTTTATACTGGAGAGCGTGGATCGCCGCCTGTTCATCAATGGATTTTTGGAGTGAAGAAGTTTATGGAGTATTCTGCGCTCACGCCCGACAGGCAAGTCGCCTTTGTCATAACTTTGCTGCAGAAGAGTGCTGGAGCTTGGTATGAACGAGAAGAGCAG
>WELA01013572.1:239187-253203 GCA_009602735.1 Mesotaenium endlicherianum | reverse complement strand
TCTTTCTATGTTCTAGCTCTTGTTTATATACTTGCTACATAAGTAATTTCTAGGAAGGTGTATGTTGATGTGTTGGCACCCAACACATCCCAAAACTTGCCACCTCTTTCTAGAATAATGTACACATGTCCTTTTGACCTAAAAATGGCACATCTGACTTTTGCCACATGGAGTTCTTCTAGGTCTTTCCTCTAACTTCGAAAATGCCTTGGAAGGTACAAAGGACATGAACCAAGTTACTAGAGTACCTATTCACACTTGACTCCACACAATACTACTCCAAATATATTTGAAAACATTAAAATATATGCGAACTAATATATAATAACTCAAATCACTACAACATGGGTTGCCGAAGGTGATTGTTTCAGATCGAGATCCAAGATTTACTAGCAACTTTTGGCGATCATTGTTTACTTTGATGGGGACCAAGCTGAGTATGAGCACTTCCTATCACCCTCAGACAGATGGGCAGAGTGAGAGGCTCAACAGAACTCTGCAAGAGGTGCTCAGGAGTTTCACTATGGAAGACCCTTCAGAGTGGGACAAGAAGCTACCAGGGTTGGAGTTTGCCTACAACAACAGCATGCAGGGATCCACCAAGCAGTCACCATTCGCTATGGTTTATGGGAGAGAAGTATATCATTTAGGGAACATCTTGTTGAAGAAGGCCAAGGAGACTCAAGTTCCTACTACACAAGCTTTTATGGAGCAGATAGCCAACATTTGGCACATGGCGAAGACGTGTATTCGGAAGGCACAACAAGAGCAGGTCAAGCATGCTAACAAGCACAGGAGGGAAGTGACATTCCAAGTGGGCGACAAAGTACTCTTGTCCACAGAGAACCTACCTTTCACAGGCAAGAGGAAACTGCGGGCACGGTTTACAGGTCCCTTTGAAGTGCTCAAGCAGGTGAATCTAGTGACCTACAAGTTGGAACTTCCTCCAGGATGGCGTATCCATGATGTGTTCCATGTCAGTTGTCTACGGCCATACGTTGACCCGAATGAAGGACATCCAGGACGACTACCTACACCGCCACCACCGGTCGAGATCGATGATGTATTGGAGTATGAAGTGGAGGCGATTGTCGGCGATCGACGAGTCAAGCGAGGTCAACGATTTGTCCAAGAGTATCTGGTCAAGTGGAAAGGCTACCATGCGGACGACAACACTTGGGAGCCAGAGGCCAACTTGACTCATTGTAAGAGTAAGTTGAGACGTTATTTGCAGAATGCGTCGAGGACGTCGCATCTTGAGGAGGGGGATGATGTAAGGTCATAGGTTTATAAAGTGCATTTTTGAGTTTCATAAAATTATGTTTTGATTGTACATTCATGTAGAGTGCATTGTTGTGGTCATTTTGATATAACGTTCATCAAATTTGGTCAAGTATTGAGAGAGTTATGGATTTCCGAAGTTTAATTAGTTTTGAGGTCGGTTGACGACTGTCCTTAATTCGCGGTGAGCGCGACCGTCGGATTGACCGACAGCGTCGAGCAATCTGGCCCGTTAGAATGAACTCGAACCTTCACGTAAGTTCGGCTGACGCGGAGTGCCGACTAGGTCGATTTACCTAGAAGTTTCGGTTTAGCCTAGCGCGTCTAAGATAGAATATTCTAGTAATGTCGATGCATGTATGTGGACGTCAATTCGGCCCGACACGTCAGATTAGACTGATCTGGCTTACTCACGAATATTCTGGAAGGGACGATTTGACGAACACTTAGGAAAATCCGTAGTTTCCTCCTAGGAAGGAGCACTTAGGCAGAAAATTATAAATAGGCATAACTTCTTTGTTTCTTATCAGTTTTCACTTCTGTAAATTCCTACGGGTTTGTAATGACAAGGCCTTTCATCCTACATCATTTGTGAGCAGATTCTTGCCACTCAAAGTGTCAAGTGATTTTCCTAAGCTTTATTAGTTATATGCCGCTGCACTCTCTAGTATGATGGCAACTAGTTCCTTTCCTTGTGAGTCACTACGCTTCCACTAGGACACTTTGCCCCTTTCAGTCCCGCAGTAGGGACATTATGATTCTTTTGTCCTCCTGCTGGGACTGATACATGGTCGCCATTTGCGACTGCATCTGAACGAACAATGCTCCCAAGTCTACATTTTGGGGTGGTAGCTTAGCAAATGCAGCAACAGCATTGGCATCTACTCGCTGAGTAGTGTCCTCAACAATCCCTCTTGCTCCTGCAGCAGCAATTCCTGCCGCATTCAGCCGGTCACGTATTTGACCTAGGGGTACATTGAGTTGTACAGCAGGAGGTGGGTTCAGAACATTGGCCCTTGATGCCATAAGTTCTTCAACAGTGCGCTCGTCAGCTGGCTGTCCTTCCCTCCTTTCTGTATCTTCAGCGGCCTTTGCTAATTGTTCAGCTTCTAGTCTGGCTCTCTCCTCCTCAGCTTGCTGTGCTGCGACTGCGGCAATAGCAGCTGCTTCATCTACAGCTTCTCTAGCTGCAGTATCTGGCACTGCTTCAGAATAGGTACGGGTTCCCGCTACATGGCTTTCCGCCTGGTTTTCGACATTCTCGTTATCCTGGTTCTCCATGTCTCGGGAGTTGCTAGTTTGAGACCTTGTCCTTACCATACAAAGAAGACTGTGATAACTGCTCCGATACCACTGAAATGAATCAACTTACCAAATAGGCGATTAACAATTAATAAAGATCGTTATATCAGCAAGTAATCTTTGGGGTATTTTCCGTTAACTGGTTAAACGGCAAAGGACAACACACTAGCAGTGAACAATACTCGTAAATCAAATGCGAGTAAACTAGCATCAATAATGCAAATCAGTAAACTCATACCTAAGCAAGGTTAGAAGACGGTGCATATCAATGGCTTCTCGCCTTGGATTCAGATTGCTCTCAGTAAGCTGTACACGAGAGTTGGCCTCGTTTTCGAATGCCGAACTCGAGAGCAATGGCTAGCATATGTACATGGAATGAGTTTACTATTCAACGGCCAGTGCGATGGCACCGCCTACCCGGGAGTTAACCACGTTGGTAGGACCTCGGTTAACCAAATCCACCGCCATCTCCCATCATCCCGAATCGCCATCCATCATAGGGATGTCATCTGGCCATTCATCTAGCATACCACACTTAGATGCATATCGAGGCAGTTCGCTGCTACCGAGTACGGAAGTCAGCTGGCTGTCAAAGAATGTGTCAGCAAGCTGACTTAAGCTGACACCAGCCTGCTACTTCCGGCTGAGTCATTAAACTGATGTTAACTATAAAGTTCACCAGACTGACCATTAACTAGAGTTCAGCAGGCTGAACTTATTTCACTATATTACTTAAATGAATATTATGTCAACCAATATACTGATTCATTACAGTGCTGGAGGGGCTGGATTTTGCTAAACCATACATTGACAATGTGGTAGTATTCAGCAAGTCCACAGAGGAGCACCTTGAGCACTTGGAACAAGTGTTTCAGCCCCTGGAGAAATTCCAGATGAAGCTGCATCCAGGGAAGTGCAGATTTTTTGAGGCACAAGTGCCTTACCTAGGAGATGAGATTGGGAACAATGCTATGTCCCCTCAGGCTGTGAAGACTGAGGCCATTTACAAGATACTTGCACCTGCGAATGTGTCCAAGCTGAAAGCTCTGTTAGGGCTAAGCGGATACTATCGTAAGTTTGTGAAGGATTGTAACAGAATTGCTAAATTCTTGACAGAACTCCTGAAAAAGGATGTGCCTTCTGTGTGGACAGAAGCTCAGGAGAAAACTATGGACGAGCTTAAGGAGCGGCTGGTAACAGCCCCAGTCTTGCGAACGCCTGACTACTCCAAGCCGTTCAATCTGCACACTGACTGGAGTCGTGTGGGAATTGGCGCAGTGCTCACTCAGGCCGCAAGCCCTAGAGAGGAGTATGTCATTGCCTATGCCTCACACTCTAATAATCGAGCGGAGAGCAACTACTCGTCCTACGAAGGAGAGCTGCTGGCGGTGGTTTGGGCTGTCACACACTTCAGAGAATATATGTGGGGAAGACCCTTCACGCTGATCACGGATCACTCGCCATTACTATGGCTGATGAAGAATGGAGACCTCACTGGTAAGTTGGCTCGCTGAGCTCTTAAGCTGCAAGAGTACCAAATGACGGTGGTACACAGAGCAGGAGTGCTCAACAACGACGCCGATGGACTCAGCAGGAACCCAGACCCATCTTCCGACGACAGAACAGGAGCTCGAGAGGACGAAGATCCGAGCAGCCCAGCAGAGTTGGTGGCCTGCCTAGCCGAAATGGCTGGAACGGTAGCATGAGGTGAAGCTGAGCCTCTACTTCTGTTCAGTCTAGAGATCTGGAAAGATTAAGCTACTATGCACTGGCTGAAGACGGGAATTCACTTGGAAGGACTATCAGTGAAGGAGAAGGACCAGGTGAGCCATCGAGCTAAAAGGTTTTGCTGGAAACGCAACAACCTCTTCAAAATTGAAGGGACTGGTCAGGAGAAGTTAGTGCCAGAACCCATCAAGAGACGAGCTCTTGTGCAGGAAATGCACGAGAACACTGGACACTATGGTGTCAAAAAGACGTATAGTCTTTTGGAACTATCTTGCTGGTGGAGGGGCATGAAGCAGCAGTGTGAAGATGTGATCAAGGCTTGCCAAAGCTGCGATCGCGTCAAGGCTGGTTTTACCCAGCAACATCCACACTTGCAACCTTTGCCGATCATGGGCCTAGGCTACCGCTGGAGCTGCGATCTCGCAGGAGAGCTACCGCTGTCTAAGCGAGGTAACAAGTATATCATGGTCATCATTGAGCATTTCTCTAAGTGGATAGAGGTCGTGCCTCTGACTGCTAAGGAGAGTCGAGGGACCGCAAAAGCCTCAATGGTGTGATTGTGCGTCATGGAGTTCCAGCAGGAGTGCTGACAGACCAAGGGTCTGAGTTCCAAGGGTCCTTTCAGAAACTCTTGGATAGATGCTTTATCGATCATCGCACTACGTCTAGAGATCATCCGCAAGCAGATGGTCTGGCAGAAAGGATGGTGCAAACTGTTAAGTCTGCTTTGCGCAAGTTTTGCCTTGAGCATGACAAGCGTGACTTGGATCTGACCCTGCCATGGCTGGTTATGGGTTACAGATTTAGCAAGCAGGCTGCCTTGGCGAATTACTCGCCATATCACATACTGTTTGGCAGAAGCCCACTAGTGCCCAGCAGCATCAAGCAGGAGATTGAACAGGTGAAAGACCTGGACAGCCCTGAGGAACTGCTAAAGGTAATGGTACGCCGTAAGGCGTTATTTGAGCGCATGATGCCGGCTGCACTGGACAATCTGAAAATTGCACAGAAAAGAGATACACAGCGTTACGCCAGAACGCGAGACGGGAGTTACCGCCTACAGATGACGCAGATTCAAGAAGGAGACTTTGTCTACCGCAAGCGCCAGACCAAGACCACCATCGACACCAGCTCAGGTGCAGTGATCTTACGCGTGAAACATGCGTTTGACAATGGTGTGATAGAACTGGAAGGTTCTGATGGTAAAACCATGAGAGACCACGTGCAGAATTGCTCGCTATGCCATTTGCCGGGTATTGATCCTACGGTTAGGGTTGTGCCCGAGGAATTGGTGCCAACCACGCCTTGTGCCAGCTGCAAAGTGCTGGATGATCAAGAAGCAATGGTAACTTGCGATAAGTGTGGTGCCCGTTGGCCCACTTTCTGCATTGGCGAGGAAGAGATTATGGCAGGACAATGGGAATGCTCTGACTGCCTTCCTGAACCCCTAGCCGCGGGGCTGGAAAATAATAGCTTTCAGCAGAAAAGGCAGGGACGCCTCAGCTGAAAGGGAGGGGGTAAGAGGAATTAAGGCAAGGCAAGTATTTTTAAATTTTCTGCTAAGGCTTAAGATAAGCAGATGGTGAGGGCTGAGTAAAGTAGAACAAAGCCCTGAGAGTTGGTCATGGTTGCATGGTGCAAGTTCAGGAGCCCAGGGATGGGTTAACCCTGGTAAGGCTTGTCACCGACACACGTGCAAAGATTGATCGACCATGTTTGCCCGCACGAGAGGAGGTCCACCGACACATCGACCAGGTCGAAGGCACACGTGCTGAAAGGCCACGCGCGGTCCGAGGGACCGACACTATTAGGCACGACACCCTTCAGATGAAAAGAGTTTAGCACCCCATGATCGAAGTATACTGACTGTTATCGTCAGTAAAACACGGAAGCTCGAAGCCCATCGAAGCCCCATCCCGGCGTAGCCCCGCCTAATCCATCCCAGCCGGCTCTCAGCCTTCGATGGCTCAACACGCACCAGCACGATGGAGGTCCGAATGTCGGCCGAAGTTCTGGCAGCGACGGTCAGAAACGTCAAAGGATCAAACCATGGATCAAACCAAGTGTTCAACAAACTGAGGAACCACGAGGTCCATCTCTGTAAGTGACTTCCAAGTTCCTTGCTTGTAAAAAACTGAAGGGGGTCCTGTTTCCAAGCTACAGCAATATGCGCAATTAGTAGCAGCTCAGAAGGGCACAAAGATGGGGTTTTTTGAGGTTGTATCGCCTCTGTTGGGGGCGAGCCAGCCATTCATAAACTCCTTTTGCCAGCCACACTTTAACGGTACTTGGGCTTCGATTACGAACGAGCTTGGGCCTTTTACTCCCTGCTTCATTGACATAGTGATTCTCGGCATAGCACACGTGACGTTGATTGTCTTTGCAATACTGAGGCTCATCATTTTGTTTCGAGCTCCACTAGTGACGAGGCAGTGTCTTAAAAGCAGATGGATACAGGCTGTACGATCTGTACTAGCTGTGGCATGTTTCATCGTGCCGTTAATGCAGTTGAGCGCTAGAGCTTCTCTCGATGATCTCGGCGGGGGCCGCGAGAACTTACCACCTTCTGAAGTGAGTGGTTTTCAATGAACTTAGTACCCCCCTACTTATCATGACTTGTCAGCTCGTATATATACTTGGTACAAGGTGGTTCAGGGTTGGAGCATTTGCATTGCGCGTTATCTGGAGATGTGCAACCAGCTGGTTCCTCCCTCACTGTCTTCATAAAGATGAACCATAAGAATGGGCATGAATGCTTCCATCATTGGAAATCTGCGCTATTTCAGTTCCTCCGAAGGTTTTAAAAATAATATTCTGCCAGCGGCTGCTCGTCTGATCCATTACCTGCCAGTGCAGGCTCTAGTATCATTCCACATCACATGAAACAGTCGATGCATCCAAGCAGTCACTTCTGCAAACCGTGACAAGCTCAATTGAACGTTAGCAAGCCATAGAAGTGCCTGCAACAACTTGGTTGCAATTTGTAAGAGTGGTACCCAATCCCAAATATTAAAGCTGTTAGCTGGTATGCAGCCCAGATAGTTTCACAGCATGCACCGTGAGAAGTGTGGGGAAGTCGCAAATACACGCTGACTGAAACAAAAAAAGCTACATTTGCAGGCTGTATGTGTTATGATTCGACAAAAAAACTTATGGTGGGCTTCACCTCCATCAAAAAGAGCATCTTGTTGCGGGGATTGTCTGTCGAGGCTGGTGGAGGGGGAGAAGGAGGGGGATAGTAGGCTCTGATTTAAAGGCATCTCCTGCAATGTTTATGACATCTTTATTCTAAATGATACAGTATATGAGAGAGGGGGGCGTGGGGGGTGTGGGTGGGGCGTTAAGTGTGCGCAACTTTTTTGACTCCGTAGCAAGCGCTTGTTTTTAATCACAACTATGATACAAAATCTACTCTATTCCCAAGGGCCTCTTTTAACATGAATGGAATTTGACTCTCGCCGTTGGCTCACCAGAGGGACTGCACTCTTTGTCCTCCTGATGCGTAGCCGAACACATCTCCGCCAATGACTCAAAAGGAAGGGACCGCACCCAGCGGTGTCCTTTCCCACTCTCCTCCTGACTTGGACCCCAATTTTCAAGGATGACCCTATTGTCAAAACACCTGCAATACTTAACCGACTGCACCAAACTGCACCAAACGAGGTATGTTGGAGCATGAGGCTGGATGTGGTCGCTGCATGCCAGTCGAAGCACGACCACTCGAAGCTGCTGACCATGGCCGCCGGGGGGCGGGTGGTGGGGGCGGCCACGGCCATGGCTGCAGGTGGTGTCGCTCATCCTGACGTCCGTGGCATGGGCCCTCGCCAGCGTGGCGTTTGTGCGCGAGCTGTCGGTGTACGTGAAGAAGGGCGATTGGTACCTGCGCTTTGGCGTCGTGTTTGTGCTCATCGGACAGCTGGCGGAGCTCCACTACGTGGTGCAGCTGCTCGAGTACTACAACGAGTACTGCCGCTTGCCCCCCCCATCTCTCCCCCCTCTCTCGCCTCCTATCAAGCCCCTTTCCTGTCGTTGTGGCGGCCACTTGTCGCGTTCTGCTGCCCTGTCACATCTGCTTAACGAGTACTGCTGCTGCGCCCTCCCTCTCCCTCCCTTCTTCTCTCCTCTTCTTCCCCTCAACTCCCTCTTTGTCGTTGCGCCAGCCTCTTGTCGCGTTCTGCTGCCCTGTCACGTCAGTTCAACCACCTCTGCGAGCACTGGGCCTTCTCCCCTCTCCTCCCCCTCCGAGCCTCAGCCTGTCGTCATGCCACTTATCATGCCCTCATTCCTTGTCAATGGGGGCAACCTATGCTGAGAGCACTGGGCTCTATCTGCTCCCCTCTCGCTCCGTTCATCCACAGGCGCACGGGGTGTACCTGGTGTAGCTGGTAAATAGCTGGGTGGCGTCGCCAGTGATTCTTCCTGCTCGCAAGTAGACAAATTTCATTTTTTTAATTTATATTTTTATTTGTATGCTTGCACTATGGGTGCATGTGGACTCGACGTGGTGCAACATCGGTACCACTCGTATGTCTAAGCCATTGAAACTGACTTTGCAATGGGATTGCAAGGTGTGTTGTTGTCACCACCCGTCTGCCAATGCAGTGGCAAAGAACATAAAGAAGGATAAGGGGCAACCAGCCTTTGTGCAGTGTGTGTTGCTTCGCACGCGCCACGTGTCCAGCTCCCGCACGTAAAAACGTGGTACGACAGAGAGCCTGTAGAAATTTGGCCACGTCAGCAGGCTGCCTGTGAGCGTGCAGGTGCACACGTGCCCTCCTGTGGGCCCGTCAAGGTTAGGATTGCTCCAGCCCCTCAGATGGCCTTGCGAGCTGCCAGCTGGAGCCAACGAACCTATGAGATCGAGCCCTCACACGAGCAGTTCCTGGCTGCTCTCCTGGCCAGGAGGCTCGACGTCATTGCATTTGATTCCCATTTGAGTTGTTTGAACTGCTTCTTTGTTCGGTCATAGGGTGCTCAAGTCCTTCCCTTGCTCGTCGGGTCGGGGGGGTGTATCTGTGCAGCTTCTTCGTGGGCCTGTTCATCACCTTCACTGCCTTCCACGTAGGCCCCGTTACCCTCCTGCGTATAAGGCCCCTTAACTACCGTTCTCTTTGCTGTCTTTGTCATCCTCTCTTCCACTGGCACTCGCCATTTAGTACTGCCACTTCATGTCTCGCCTCTCTTATGGCCCGCTCTGGCTGGCGTGCACGCAGCTGCTCGCTCGCAACTGCACCTGTGCCTGATCTGAAGCTCATCACGCTGGAACACCTGTCACGCTGCTCGTCATAAGGACCTGCTGAATACCTGAGCCCATTACGACGTTATTGACGCGCACGAGCTTGCTCGCTTCTAGGTGTGCGTGTGGATACATCAGTTTGACTATTGATGTTGAGGGACAGGAAAAAATGGAGTGTGCGGGTTGCACGCATATATACGATATGCAGGATGAGCACAAGCCCTTGGGATGTGTCCTGCTCCTGGTGCCAATAGCAGCACCATGGGACCCGGCTACGCCCGTATGCCCCCTTTGGGCATTCTTGTATATGCTTCATGCCGACCATGCTGCTGCTGCTGCTGCTGCTGCTGCTGCTTCTTCCCCGACTAGTTGGGCTATTGCTTGATGTGTTGCGAGGCTTTTGGAGGTGATGGGCGCTTGTGATGGGCGTTGGTGACTAACAATGTGTACAAGTTGTGCAATTGATGCTGCGACCCATGCACAACATCCCCCTCTTTTGCATCTTCTTGTTTCTTCTTTTCCGCATCCGCCTTTTTTCCTCCTCGTCCTCTTCCTCTGCATCCTTCTCCTCCTCTTCCTGCTCTTCCTTTTCCTCCTCCTCCTCCTCCTCCTAACCTCCTCCTCCTAACGTTCTCCTCCTCCTTGTCCTCCTCCTCTACCCGTTCTCCTCTCGCTGCTGCTGCCCCTGCTGCAGGTGCTGCTGGGGCTGCTGGCAGTGCTGTACTACCCAGACCTGAAGCCTGGCCCGCAGTACCGCCACACGGACGATGACATCATCGACGGCGGCGTGCAGTACGTGGCACTCCCAGGCCAGGCCAGTAGCGAGGTGGCGTGCCCCGAGTACCACGTTAACGTCGTCAAGAGTGCGCCCTCGCTCGCTCCCGCTCATCTATCGCCCTGCATGCGCACGGCGCAGGCCACGTGGCGGCCTCCTGCCAGCTGCCCCCTCTCCACCAGGGCCCTGCATAGATTTAGTAGTCAGCGGACCAGTCAGCAACTCAAGTCAATGCAGCATGTTGTTGCATCGGTTTTGTTAAAGCCGACAAGAGGCTGAGAGGTGGCGGGGTCCTGTTTCTGCGTGTGTGCGTGCGTGTGTGTGCGTGTGCATGTGCATGTGCATGCGCGCGCTTGTGTGTGCAGGAGCGCTGTTCTCGTGGATGACGCCGCTGATGCAGCACGGGTACCGTCACCCGCTGCAGGACACGGACGTGTGGGGCCTCGACCCCTCCGACCAGTCGGCCTCCGTCTCCCAGAGGTGAGCACTCCAGCTCGCCACCACGGCTAGGGCGCAAGCACGCTCTCCCGCACGCACGCAAGCACACTGGCACTCACGCACTGCCCTTTTCATATCCATCCCCGCTCTCTGTCCCCCGGCAATGGCGCACGAGCACGCATGCACTCTTCCTCCCCTGGCTGCCAGCGCGTAATCTCTGTCTTTTCCGCCTTGCAATCGCCTCTTCAATACTCCTGCGTGCCAAGACCTTGTGGCGCTTTTGCCAGGCTTCACTTCTTAGACTAGTCAAGTGTTTTTCAATCACCATGAGAGGTGCCAGACTGCTCCTCTGCCTCTCAGCCTCAGCCAGGGGCAGAGCAGCCGAGGTCCATTTGGCGCGCAGCCCCTCACGCAGAGCAAGCTCTCCTTGTCTCTCTGGCAACCGCGCGGGGCTGGGCCTTTCTCACCTTGGCCGTTGCTGCCCCCGCAGGTTTTTGGAAAAGTGGAACATCGAGAAGGAGCGCCCGAAGCCATGGCTGCTGCGGGCCCTCCACGCCAGCTTCGGCGCCAGGTGGCTGCCTCTCGAGCTCTTGCTCTCCCCTGCCCCTCCGCCCACCCCTTCTCTTACCCCCTCTCCACACACAGCCATGGCCTTGTGCTGATGCATGTGAGCTGCCCACTGCTCCAGACCCGATTGCTTGCTAGTTGTGAGCAGTCTGTGTTGTCAAAAGGCAGGCCCTGCAGCAGACAGACAGGTTGGATCTGCTTGGGCAGGCAAGGGAGGGGCTTTGACCATGGGACAGTTCACTTAAGCGCAAGGAGACAAGAAAGAAGCAGGCTTCTCATCTCTCCGCATGTGCCGTGTGCGTGCGTGCGTGCGTGCGTCTGTTTCTCTGTCGTGCGACAGGTTCTGGCTGGGAGGCGTGTTCAAGGTGCTTTCTATGACCGTACCTCTCCTGCTGCCACGTGGTACTCTCCAGGGAGTCGCTTATGGCCATGGCTTCTGCAGACGCGGCGGTTGCCTGCACCTCTTCCTCTCTTCCTCCTTCTGTAGACCACAATCTTTGGTTGCATGCTAGCAGTAGTTATGTGCTAGCAGACACCACCAGCAGACTGGCTACTATCTTGCACGCCAACTTCCTCCCATCCTGCACTCACTAAATGCTATAAGGTATCAGTTGGGCTTTAGAGTAATCAATCATAGCGGCGGCGGGGATGTGTCTCCGTGAGTGGCTGGCTGCCCCCTCCTGTGCCGTCGTCTTCTAGGCAATCTGCCACTTGTTGCTGTGCAAGAGCAGAACCGGTTCTTCCTGCGTACCAGACATGAAATGCATGTACATCTTGTGCTTCATCTTCACCCTTTGATATGTCTTGATCACCTTCGTTTTCTTTTCTTTGGGGGGGGTGGGGGGGTGCCTCTGGTGTGTCGTGCCACTTGGCGTGCATGCAGATTGGCAATGACGCGGCGCAGTTTGTGGGACCCCTCATGCTCAAGAGCCTGCTCGCTGTAAGGCCCCCTGCTCCATGCGCACAGCCCCCCTGCGTCAGACAGGCCCGCGGAGGGTCTGGGGGTGGTTAGGGCTATATGTCTGATTTTGTGGAATCAGTGTCAGGGCCAGACTTTGGTTCGCATTTTTCTTTCTATGGCAGAAATGCGATAGCTCCTGTCGATTTCACTGACGGCGGCACATGCCCCAAATTGTCTCGGGGGTTCTTTGTGGAGCCCGCGGCCTCCTGCTGACGTAGCCTCCGGTCGCCCGAGAGCTCTGCTCCAAGCGTACGCTACATTGCGTTGCTCCCCTCCCACTCTTGCCACATCTGGACTAGATCCTCACTACTGAAGCGGAAGTATCTACTATGCGTTCGGGCAAGATTGCAGGTCCGGACTTGTATTCTGGGGCGGGAGTCTCTCCCCTATTTGCTGTCTCCTGTTCCTCCAGTGACCAGTGTGAAGGCCCACAACGAGGGGACCTTTTCCACCCGCAGGAACGCTGATACTCCCGCTCCACTCTCTTCTTTCTTTCTCCCGGTGCGTCGCGCAGTCGATGCAGGACGGCGAGCCCGCGTGGCACGGCTACATGTACGCGTGCATCATCTTTGTTGGCCTTGTGAGTGACCCTCTCTCACCCCCCTTCCCCCCCCAAAAGAAATGCATGTTTAAAAGTAGGGGGGTGAAGTTTGGAGATTAGTGGTCGGGCTTTGGAATTTACAGTTCTGGATTCTACAGTCGGGGGCCTGCGGGGTTTCTGGATCTTAATTTTGGGGCAAAATTTGGGTTGGGGGTTCTGGGTCGGAGGCTCAACTTCCCAAAAAAATTGCCTCTTCCAGAGCTAAGCTTTCGTAACAATCTTGATCCCGACTGCCCCTGCCGCCCTACCTCCACCCCTCTTCTCAACACCCAGCTTACAACAAACAGCAAAGCGTGGCTATTGGGGCCTGTGTGAGCACTTCAATCTAGCTGGCCAGAGTAGAAGAGACGCAGAGAAGCCCTTGGCCTGCAACCCGCACTTACCTCAATTCCGTGCCAGTGCCGCACAGCCCCGGTGCTGCTGCCACAGTCAGCCGGTGCCGGCGCCAGTGCCATGACTGGTGCCGGGGCCTCCTTTCTGCTCTCCCCTCTGGCCCAATGTTTTCCTTGGAGTGCCAAGTGGCACGCAGGGCGTGCCATGTGCAAGGAAGAGGAAGAAGGGGTCCGACACGCACCACAGTCTGGTGGGAGTGAGCAGCAGACGGGGACTAGGTCTGTGACGGGACGCCAGTCTGTGCTGGGATGATGCATGTTGAACGCGGGAGGGGCGTGCTCTTCCCGTTAATCCTCCTCGCCCCATCCTGACATTCCATCCGCGCAGACCGGCTGCCGTAAAACAGGCACGACGGCGTCACTAACCAAGAAGAGCATGCTCTGCTGCGCCGGAAGGGGGGCATCACAAGCCGCTTGCAACCTTGCTCTTATGACAAGCTCCCTCTCCTCTGTGGCCTTGATGATCAAGAGAGCCCCTATTGACGAGCGCGCGCGTTTGTGTGTGTGAGCGTGTTGCGTGTGTGTATGGGTGGGGTCGTGCGTGTGTGCGTGTGTCTGGCAATGGGGGGGTGCCTTCGCGTGCAGATGGTGGGGGTGCTGTGCGAGGCGCAGTACTTTCAGAACGTGATGCGCGTTGGCTTCCACATCCGCACCGCTCTCGTACGGCCCAATCCTCCCATTGCGCAGCCCCCTCCCCTCACCCCTCACAGCCCCCCCCCCCCCTTCCCTTGTCCT
>WELA01013572.1:219648-230546 GCA_009602735.1 Mesotaenium endlicherianum | reverse complement strand
CATTGGTATAAAAAGACCATAGATGGCTATAAGATATCGTGTATAACGAAAAGAACTAAACATAAAGGAGTAAGGTCGTAATAATTCAAAATACATATCTGTGTGTCTTTTTTTATCTACACCTATATAAAATGTCAAAGGTCAAAGGTACACGAAGCCAAAAGACACACAAGAACAAAATCCCCTCCACCCCCCTTCCTACCCACCCTATCCTGTCCTCCTGCCAGGAACTGTGCGCTTCAACCTGGACCCGTTTGACGAGCACTCCGACGCCGCCATCTGGGAGTCGCTGGCGAGGGCGCATTTGAAGGAGCTCATCTCGCGCCTGCCCAACGGCCTCGAGACTCTCGTACGCCTTCCCCTCGCCCGTCCTGCCCCCTGCCGCCTCGCATCCTCCGTCCTCATTGGACTCGCAGGGGAAACTTGGCCCATTATCACATCGCTGTCGGCATCGTCGTGATCAAAGTCACCGTCATTACGGTCACCGCTGCCATGGCCGCTCTCCCCCCCCCCTCCTGCTCCTGTGCTGCCCGATGTGTGCCCTCACGCTCTCTTCTGCACACCAATTTGCATTCTGTAGAAGCGCCCCCTTGCATGTTTGCTTTCAGGCTGCGCCGCCTGAATGTAGCCAACATACTTGTCTTCAAATAGAGCCAGCAAAGTATGCACGCATAACACCGCATCTACATGAAGGCTGAGGAGGAGGAGGAGGATGGGACTTGAAGTCAAGGCTGCCTCCGAGCTTGACTCTGGCAGCTTGCCAGATGGCGTCATCACAGCCCTGGTGGTGCCTGCACTCCCACTTCCTCCAGCACCTGTTCAGCGGCACGTGCTTGCAGCTTTCCCGCTCCCAACTCCGGAGCAGGAACATCACCAGCACCATGTGCAGCATTGGCAGCAGCAGGAGCAGCAGCAGCAGCAGCAGGCATAGGAGCTGCAGCAGCAGCACCAGTGGGCCGCAGAGGTGGCCGCGCCAGCAGCGGGCGCTGCTCTCCCGCGTGTCTACCGTTGCTGCCGTTGTCGCCTGATTGCTGACTGCTCTCGTCGCCGATGTCGTTGTTGGGGGCACACGACGCTCGCGCATGCGCGCGCGCCCGCAGGTGGTGGAGGGCGGAGACAACTTCAGCGTGGGGCAGCGGCAGCTGCTGAGCCTGGCGAGGGCGCTGCTGCGGCGCTCCAAGGTGCTGGTGCTGGACGAGGCCACGGCGGCCGTGGACGTGGGCACCGACGCGCTCATCCAGAAGACAATTCGCGAGGAGTTCAAGGAGTGCACAATGCTCATCATTGCCCACCGCCTCAATACCATCATCGACTCCGACCGCATTCTGGTCATGGACGCTGGCAAAGTAGGCCCCCTGCCCTCAGCCCCCAGGCTCCAGCTCCCTCTCCTGCCCCCTAATACCCCCTCCCTGCTCCTCTCCCTGCTTCCTGGGGCAGCGGCATGCCCACTGAGACCGAGAGAGGGAGTGTCATTGGTGGGGAGAGATGCGTTGCACGCGCATATGAACACGAGCGCATCCATCCACACGCACGCGCGCTCATGCACCCACGCCGCCCCCGCACGTGCACATGCACTTGCTGCACGCATACGCGCACGCGCACACGCACACGCACACGCACACACACGCAGGTCACTGCATGAGGCTGAGCTCTCATGTGTCGTTACGATGTGCTCGTGGTTTGCGGGGCGCCACGTGGCAGGTGGTGGAGTACGACACGGCAAAGGCGCTTCTGGAGAAGAAGGGGCTGTTCCACTCCATGGTGCAGTCCACGGGAGCTTCCAACGCCAAGTACCTCGAGGTGCGTGCGCTGTGCTGTCCGTCTCAGCCTCTTCTGACAGCACACCTGGCACCTGTGTGGCAGCCGTCTCTATGTCGCTGTGCTCGCTTTCTCGCCTGCTGTGCCCCCAAGTGTGCTTCAGAGGCAGAGACCAACAAGCCCTGTGCTGTTCGGTTTCGGTGGACCTTTGTTCTCTCACAGATACAGTTGGATGAGTTTTACTATCGGCTGAAGGTGTGATTGGTTGTTGGTTGTGGTCTTGAGAGAGAGCAGCGTATTGCGTTGGGAGAGGTGGACGTGGAGGCTGAGCTGGCGGTCCCTGCAGCCGAGGAGAAGAAGAAGTGGGCCCGCCAAGCGGCCAGCCAGAGGTGGGCCAGTGCCACCCAGTGGGCCATGGCCCTCACTCTCACCTCCTCGCAGCGAGACCTCCAAGTGAGTGGCGTGCCTTCCGACTCCCTCTCTCTCTCTCTCCCTCTCTCCTGGTGCCCTTTCTTTCTGATGCGTGCTCATCTTAAGCATAGCGGTTGCAGATCGGTGCCCTTCTTGGCCAGGTCAGCGCCTGCCGGTGGTGGCTGGCCGCTTGTACCCGGTCTGTCTGTCCGTCTCCTCTCCGCGGCCTTCACCTGTTGCATGGTGGGTTTTTGGTGCCCACACCCGCTCTGTCTTGCACTTGTCCCAGGACATGGCGCTGCGCGAGGAGGAGGACGAGGATGACGCCGGAGAGGAAGGCTCGCTCATTGAGAAGGTCCGAGACGCGGCCATGACGCTGCAGACTGTGCTGGCGGGGGAGAGGTCGTCGGAGATCGCCAACGAGCTCTCGCGCCGGGGTGTGCCAGAGGAGCGCTGGTGGTATGCTCTTCTCCGTGTGGTTGAAGGTACGCCTCACGCGCACGCGCGCGGTCAAGAGCACATGCGCCTTCACAAGTGGGACCACACATGTGGCGTACCCTGTCTGCGCCGTTCTCAGGCAGATTAGGTGTGCGTGGACGTGTGATTTTGACTCACTCGTAGGAGGCGGTGCTGACCTTTAGCGCTGTCTTAGGTTTACGATGTCGTCTGGTGCCAACACTGAAACTTTTTCCTGGACTTAAATTGCATTGTACTGAGTTATGCTAGAAAAATGTAGCGTGCTGATTCCAGAGCCGGAATTTGATCAATCAGGATTGTGCAAGAGTGCTGTCAGCAAGAATGCGCGAAGTGGTGGAGCTCCATCCTGAAAATTTACAGGTTTGGTTCTGTTTGGGTGCGTGGACTGTGCAGGTTTGGCCGTGATGGGTCGCAGGGTGAAGACAGGTCTGGCTGCCGAGCGAGAGAGTGGCAATGATATTGAGTGGACCCACATGGCGCTCACTGGGAAGGACCAAGAGTGATCCAGGCTGTGTGGCCCGGTCTCAGCCTGATGAATTGCATGAAGCCTGGGACGCACCGGCAGCTTTTGGGGGCATCAAATCTTGCTCTTGTTGGTTTGACATTTTTATGATTCTCCAGGTTTCTGATATTTCTGTAGTGTACCATGTGATGCCCCCTTTGAGTTCCTAGAATTGGAAGACCTCTCATTGTTAGCAGATTCTGTGCTCTGTGAGATCTAATACTTTGAACAATATAAAACCTTAAAGAGATAAGTCTCCAATAAGTTTGAGCAGATTTCTGCATCATTTGCTGCAAGGGCTTAAGTTGAACAAACTTCACTGTGTGTTAAATTCTGTAAAAAATTCCATTGACAGACTTGAACCTGATGCCTGATGTCTTTTTCCCCAATTTGATGCCAGAGGGTTGCTGCCCAAACCCAACCATGGTGATTTGCAGTTATGGCCTATCCGAAGCCTGATAAGCACACCAGCATATAGATAAGTGTGATGGCTCAGACGTGACCTACGAGCTAACCCTCTCTAGAACTGTTATTAACACGCAAAGGCGACAGCTCATACATGCATGAATTGACATAAATAGATGTAGAATGTGCTACCCAATCGCATTGATCTGAGACTAATAGGGCAACCTAAGGAGTACCCTCTCCAGCTTTGCCATCCCCACCCTCAAGAAGCTCGTTGAACTTCTCTGCCCCTACAGACTTGTGCCGCCGAAGGCTTGCCTGCTTGTCCAACGCAAAGAGACCCTTCCTGGGGCCAAGGTAAGCCTCGTCCGCCTCGTCTTCGTCCTCCTCCGTCCCCCTGTCCGGCGACGCCCGCGCGCTTCGGCTGCGGGACACACTCCTTCTGGAATTTCTCAACTGCCTTCCAGTGTCCTCCTGCTCCTCCTCCTCCCCGTTGCCGTCGCCTTTCACAGCGTCGCCTTTCGCAGCGTCGAAGGACTTAGACCCGCCGTTCTTCTGCTGCGCCTTCCACTTCCGCCACTTCTCCAGGTCGGCGGGGTCGACCTTCGAGACGCGCCGCCTCTGGTAGCCACCCTCGGAGATCGTCCGGTTCACGTTCTCGCCCGCCCCGTCCTCCTCGTCCTCGCCAGCAACGATCACCCCGGGCACCCTCGCGTTCGTCGTCTTGGACTCTCCCAGCTTGCGGCTCAGGATGCTGGACACCTTCTGCATCGCATCCGCCCAGTCCTTCTCCTTGTCCTCCGGCAGCAGCGAGTTTGCCATCCCCTTCATCCTCCCCACGTCAGCGGCCGCATACTCCTCGTTCTCCTCCTCCTCCTCCTCCTCCTCCTCACCGCCGCGCAGTCCTTCGTAATGCTCCTGGTACAGATTCTCCCCTCTGTCGTGCCTGTAGGGAGGGGGTCCTGTGGTGGGGTACATGTCAGACCCGTCGTCCTGCCAGGCCTCCTCGGCAGGGCCCGCCTCATACACGTCCCCCTCGTAGTCGTCATACTCGTCGCGCCTTCGGTACAGCTCCCCATAGGTCGCATACTCCCCCCTGCCGCCGTGCTCCCACTCGCGCTCGCCCACGCTGCCCTCCCACCGGGCGTCTCCTCCTTCGCCGTGCTCATGCGCGTGCAGATACTCCGCCCCCTCTTCGTCGGCGTGGCCAGCCTCCCCCGCTCCGCGGTGCTCTCCTCGCCCCACTCCCCCACCCTCCTCGTCGTCATCGTTGGCGTACACCACACGCCCGCGGCCATAGAACGCTTCGTGCTCTTCCGGAGGGGCGTACATGTCCTCCCCATACATGTCTGCATGCAGCTCCTCGTCGGGATCAAACTCGTCCTCCTCGCCGCCCTCCTGCCGCCACCTGCGGTGGTAATGATGCGGCGCCGCTGCCGCTGCCAAGTCGTCTGCATTCTCCTCCCAGAGGGCCTCAGACGCGCTGTCGTCCTCGGGGTGGCGCTGGCGATTCAGCGCCAGCGGGTTGCCCTTCTTCACCTCCTCCTCCTCCACGCGCCTGACCTCCGCTTCCACCTGGCTCACAATTTCGTGGAACATCTGGGTCCTCTCCGCATCCACATCATCTGGATCCGAGAAGTCGTCCTCCTCCTCCACCGACATACGCTCCTCCTCCTCCTCCCCCCCCTCGCCATCACCGCCCCGCGCAGCGGCTTGCTGCTCACCTCTCGAGCGTGCTCCCTCTTGGAAAGCGCCCATCTCAACCGCAAACAAGTCGGCATCGTCCACTCTCTGCCCCCGCGAGTACCGTTCGCTGCCAGCGTAGAAGCTGGCATCGGCCCCCATCATGGCAAGGTCGTCCTCATGAGCCCTCCGGCCGGCCTCGAGAACCGCCCCGTCCGTCGCACCACTCGGCGAGCCAGCCCACCTCTCCAGGTCCACGTTGTCCTCCAGCATACTCCGGTGCGCAGCAGAGGAGGGCGCGTGTGCCCCGTCTCCCAGAGTCCCCATCAGGAGAGCCTCTTCGCTCTCGTTCCACCACCCCTCGTCGGAGGTGATGCGCTGTCTCGCCTGCCGGGACGCATGGGCCACGGGGTCCTCCTCCCGCGCCGCATCTTCCGACGCACCGCTCATCGAGTCCTCACCTTCCGCGGCACCATGCAGCTCCTCCTCGGCATGGTGGCCCTCGCCCGCACTTCTCGCCAGCCTTCCTTCGCCCTGGACTCGTACGCTCTCTTCGTCCTCCGCTGCTCCTTCTGCTGCTTGCTGGTGCACTCCAGCGCCCTCGCTGTCTTCACCTTCACCTTCTCCCTCCCTCTCTTTAACCCCAGCTGCTGCAACTGCTGCTGCTGCTGCTGCAGCTGCTGCTGCTGCTGCTCCCAGCTCCCCGGAGTTAGGCTCAGCTAGCTGATTTGCTCTGTCTGCTCCTGCCACAGCTACCTCAGCTCCATGAACCTCCGCCTCCTGGTCCCCGTCTTCTCCTTCCTCCAGCTCCTGCTGCTGATGCTGCTGCTGCTGACGCTGCCCGCCTGGCACCCGGTCATCTTGCGCAGAGCTCAACCTGTCAACAATCTCTGCTTCTCCACCACCGCTTTCTACGTGGGGGGCATTTGCCTGCTCCAGCGATGCCCCAACAGCCACAGGCTCTCTTCCTCCTGCCCGCCCTTCCTCGCCTGACGAGCTCCTTTCCGCGTCCTCCTGTTCAGAAGCAGCAGCAGCGGCAGCAGCCAAACTGGATGCTGATGATGCTGCTGACAGTGATGACGCACGCATCTGTTGCTGCTGCTGCTCTTGCTCTGACGCTCCCGAGCCTTCCTGCTCGCCAGCGCCACCTGGAAGAAGGAGACGGGCAGCATCCGACGCCGCCTGCTTGTCATCCTCCTCCTCCTCCTGCGACTCCTCTCCATCTGCTAGGCCCTTCTCTGACGCTGTTGGAGGCTCTGCTGCTGATGGCTTGGCAGCAGCATAGACCTCGCCTCTCTCAAGCTCCTCGTTCGATGGTGCCACTGACGGCTCCTTGGGGGGCTCAGAGAAGCCTCTGCCAGGACTACTACTGGGCCCGGGGGGAGATGCTAGGAAGGGCAGAGCGGGGGCCATGGACTCGACAGAAGCGGCCACCGGTACATCCATGCTCTCCTCGGACGACAAAGACACCCTCGCTGCTGCGGAAGATAGGTTCGCCGCCTGGCCCGCCATTTCCCACAACTCACCACGAGTCAGCACGCACGCTCACGTGCAAAGAGGCACACCGTGAGAGACAGAGAGAGAGGCATATGTAGCCAGATCCAACCCAATCCATCCAGCCGCTTAAACATTTGCTCCGCCAAGCACGCACGCATGCACGCATACGCATGCACGCACGCTGCCTGCTGCCTGCAGGCGGGCCCGTCTGTGCAAGACCTCCATGTGGCGCTTTGTAGCCAACACGTGCATGCCTGGTGCAACCACTACTCCTGCAGCTGTAGCACGTGTGTGAGAGGAAAAGAACTGTGCAGGAGAGACAAAGCAGTGCTGCAATCATAAGCAAGCACTTGCACTTCTGGCGTTCTTAGGTCGCGACAGGCACCTTATCCTGCGCTTGCAAGTCCTCTCCCTCCTCTTCATCCTGCTCCTCCTCCTCCTCCTCCTCCACTGCAGCCCCTTCTTGCTGCACCCGCAATGCATCTGTCGTCGCCGCCTGGCGTTGCACGCCCGGGTCAGCCGCCGCACGGGTGTCGCTACCTCCTTCGCCCTCATCCCCCCCTCCTCTGCGCTCGTCAAAGTTTCTGCCAGAGGATGGGGGCTCTTTCACATCTGATTCCTCTTCTTGTCCCTCCTCCTCCTGCTCCTCCTCAGCCTCCGCCACAGTGGAGCCCTCTCCCCTGGCCTGCAGGCCATCCTCGGCGCGGCTTCCCGCAGCGGAACTTCCCTCCTCGGTCGTCTGGAGTACTGCCAGCTCAGAGGGCTTTGCCAGCTCAGCAGCACGTGCTGCGCCGCCCGCCGCCAAGTGGCCTCCTCTGAGGTCCGGGCGATGCTCTGGCGAGGCGGCGGGAGGTCTGCCAGGTGGCGCGCCCTCTTCGGAGCCACTCTGTGGCTGCTCCTCCTCTTCCTCCTGCTCCTGCTTGCCGGCTAGCGCGCTCCGAATGTGCGCCGCTAGCATGGAAGGGCTGGGCGTGTTGGGCGGCACCAGCAGCGAGTGCTGACGCGACAGGCCTGCCGCCCCCGACATGTACTGGCCTAGGCCCGACGAGGTGCGCGAGATCGACACGTTCCGGGCGGCAACGCCCAGCTGCAGGGGTACCCCCATCCTGAAGGCGGCCGCGGAGGAGACCGAGGAGGACGACCGTGCGAGGGGGGGGGATGGTGCGTCCGCACCTAGCCCTGGTCCCGAAACCTCGCGTGCCACCTGGCCGTTTTCTGACGCTCTCTCCCCCCCGCGTCCAATGCGCGCTCCTCCGTCCCGTGCTCTGTCTGCAGCGGTGCTGGTGGCGGCGGCAACGCCCGCCGGGCCTGCCTCTGCCTCCGCCTCCCCCTTGTCCCCGGCCTCGTCGTCCTCATCCCCCTCCTCCTCCTGGTCCATGCCAGCCCCTGAGTTGTCGGCGCGGCTGATCACCAGGGTGGTGCCGCGATACTCCCCCGAGAGGCTGTTCATGCGCAGGTACTCGGGATCCTCCTCCTGGTACACGTGGCCCCACCAGTTGCCCTTCTCCATGGCACGCGCGGCAGCACTGACGGCGCGCACATTCTGGCCGCCCACACTTGCACTCACATCCTTGCCCCCCCCTGCCGCCGCCGCTGTTGCTACTGCTGCTGCCGCGGGAGGGCCTGAGTAGGCAGGGGCCGTGCAGATGGGCACGTCCTCGTCGTCGTCCTCCTCCTGCTCCTGCTCCTCCTCTGCCTCCTTCACCACAGCGTCCCGCTCCTGCCGCTGCTCCGCCGCGTCTCCCCTCTCCTCCTCCTCCTCCTCTTCGGGAATGAGGTGCGGCGGCGCGTGGGCCAGGCTCGGGTCCGAGTACGCCACGTGAGAGCTCTGTGAGTCAGAGTACGCCACATGGCGCGCCTCGGATGGGCTGGGGGAGCCCGCGCCGGACTCGTCGCCGGCGGCAGCATGCCCCGCAGCGCCGCCCCCCCCCTCTGCGCCTTCGTGGTGGGGCGAGCCCTTGCGTGAGAGGTCGAGCGACCCAAAGGAGCCCCCGGAGCCCTTCCTGCGGAGCACGGCCACCGGCAGCACCATACTCTTCACGGTGGCCCCCGAGCGGAGCGCGCGCTCGCTCACCACCAGGGGCGAGAGCTCGTTCACCTCCGTGTACAGCAGACTGCCGCTCTCAGAGCGCCCGATGACGGCGCGCGACGCGGATGACAAGGACTCGCCGCCACCAACGCCGCCGCCCGGGGAGCCGAGCCCGCCGCTCAGGCGGCGCGTGAGCGCAAATTCGCCGCTCTTCCTGGAGCCGCTGCCAACTGACGCCCCGAACACGCCGCCGCTGCCACTGCCGAACAGGGCCGCCTCCAAGTTGCCGCTGCCGTCGCTGTTGGGCACCGACGGCGACGCAGACGCGCCTCCTGCTGCTAACGGGAAGATGAACGAGCCCGAGCCCGAGCCCGAGCGCAATCCCTGCCCCAGCTGCTGCGCCTCCTGCGCCTCGCGCACCGCCTGCCGCCACGGGGTGGACGTCGACGCCAGCCCTGCCGCGGCGTCCATGGCGCCCGCCCCCTCGCCCAGCAGCGCTCCTGTGGCGTCGCCATGTGTCCACGCGCCGCGCTCCTCGACCGGGCTGATGGGCTCGAGCGACGGCGCTGCTGCCAGGAGCCGCTTGGCGGCGGGCTCCTCCGAAAGCAGGTGAGTGAGCGCCTCCCTCTGGAAGAGGCGCGAGGGCTGCCGCCGCGAGTGCTGCCCGGAGAGTGCGTCGGGGTCGGGCTCGGAGAGGGGCACGGCGCTGGTGTCCGCGCTTTCCTTCTGAATGGTGGCGCGCCACGTGCGCTCGTACGTGCTGCCGGCGGCCGGGCGCGGGGGTGGCAGCAGGTCCACCAGCACCTGCCAGGCAGAGTGCGTCTCTGCCAGCACCTGCACCGCCTGGCTCCTCTTGGCAAAGCGCTCGTTCAGCCCCAGCCGGTGCTTCGTGTCCTCTGCGCGCGCGCGAGCAGCGGTCAACGCAACAAGGCTATGGGGGTCAATGCTTGGTCACTTGGCAGTGGTCAACAGACAGTGGTCAACAAACAACGATGAACAGACGGCGGTCAACGGACGCGCGCCCGGTCGAAGGAGACAGGGCAAAGGCAGCTGAGGGCTACTACCATTGGCCAGAATGGGACTCCCCTCCCGGCCCCCCTCCCATGTCCCACATTTCACTCCCAGCACAGCTTACATACACAGATGCACAGATATGCTTCACTGAACGACACCTGGCAGGCTGTGCCTGCACAATGGCACTGGCACTGGCCCCGTTCTTACTTCAGGAGTCCAGCTGGCAGCCTCGACTGCTACAGCACACTGACAGCCAGGCTGGAGCGCCTCCAGCCCGCTTGAGCCACCTGGCATGCACCCGGCTTTCTGACCCCGCATTCTCAACCGTGGCGCTCGGGCCTGCAGAGGAGGATCAGGCGCAGTAGAGAGAGCGGGCACTCGCAGGCTCAGAGGGAACGTTCAGGGCGCGTACACGGACAGACGGACAAAAGCAAGAAACCGACACACCCCAACTCGTGCAGCAGCACACCTCCAGTTACAAGACATCTGCCGCTCCCCGCTCGCCTCCCCTCCCACCTCACCTTCTCCCCCTCGGACTTGCGGGCTTCTAGTCTTGCGAAAAGTAGAAGCTCGTTTAAGAGTGAATGGCCAGCACGGGCAGCAGAAGACCAGGGCTCCCATCCCTCCCCACCTTCGCACCTTGAGAGCATGCCAGAAACCCCAAACCCCTCCCAGTCTTACGGCAGCGCCTACCATGTCATCAGGGGGGACCTGCCCACGCCAACCGGGCGCTGTTGACCCGGGAAGTGGGCCTACGTGTCTGATCACCCCAGCTGGCGGACACGCACGTCCCTCCGCTCCTCTACAACCCTGAAAACTGAGAGGATTTCATGCATATCGACATTACATGTCAACGTATGGCCGTGCAAGTGCAGGAGCAGAAGTGCCTCTCTAAACCCATTACCCTAGAGCCGTGCTCCCTCTCTGACAGAGCGCCTCCACTTCCCGGCAGGGACTTCTGCAGGCGGTGCCAGTCTCACCGTCGGGACCCCCTTTCTGGCTCCCCCCCCATTCCCCCGCGTCCCATGGAGGCGGAGGCAATGCTCCTCACCCCCTTCCCTCTCCCCAGAAATAGAACATGCCCCCGTCCACCCACCCACCCGCCCCCGTCCCAACCTCCCA
>WELA01013572.1:206471-219379 GCA_009602735.1 Mesotaenium endlicherianum | reverse complement strand
CCGGGCCCCACACCCCCACCCCCTCCAAGACGTAGATGTGACGGGGAGCAGAAGCAGGAGCATGCTAGGCGGGCGGGCGGACGGGCACCAGGGTCGACGAAGTCGCAGGTGCGCAGCCAGTCCTTGAGTTCGTCCACAAGGCCCGCCATGCGGCGCACCACGTCGTCCGCGTCGTGCAGCGCGCCTGCCAGCGGGTCGGACGCGGCAATGGCTACAAACTTCCACGACAGCTTCATGCCCTCCACCACCGCAAATGCGCCCAGCACCTTCACAGCGTACACCTCCCCCGCCTGCGGCCGGTGCGTGCCGATCTCCAGCACGTCCACAGGCTTGTTGTCGTACAGCAGCCCGCCAAAGTCCTCGTTGGGCTGCTCCGCGCTGGCCCACGTCTGCGGGAACATGCAGTAGTTCCATGTGGCGTTGCGCGAGAAGTGCGCCGGCCGGCCCTTGCGGCTGCGGCACACCTTGATGGGGCAGAAGTCCTCTGAGGCCGCCACCTCGTACTTCACCCACGAGCCCCGGGGGGTCTTGCACACGACGTTGAACTGTCCCCCCGTGGTGTACAGGGGGACGTCGTGCCAGGGGGACACCTCCCTCTCCTTCCTGTCCAGCAGAATGAGCCGGTACTGCAGGGTGCCGGGAGGGCCATAGTACTGGGGCTGCCAGGTGTCGCCAGCAAACTGGACGGACGGGATGATGCTGCTAGGACTTGTTGATGTTGCGGGTGTGGGGCTGGTGGGGTGTTTGGGCTTAGGGGACTTGAGGCTGTGGAAGAAGCGCGACATCTTGACAGCCACAGGGAAGGGAGCAGCAGGAGGACCAGCTCGTGGTTCCTGCTGACCCTTGCTTGAATTCGCGCTCTATCTCGTGTCTACAAAAAGGAGCATCGTTTCGAAAGATCTGCTGGCTCCCACCTTAACATCAAAACTGGCTCTTACTTGCAAATAACTTACAGATAATTTAATTCTCCAGCAGCCACTTTCTCCTTAACCGCAAGTATGTCAGACCATGCCTTCGATCCCACAGCAGTCTCTAAATTCATGAGCAAGAAAGGCAGGTAAGCACAATTTTCTGAAACACCTAGTCATCATAGCGACACCCGGGACTTTGAAAACTCAGAGATGCTGCTTCATAACCAAAGAAGGACCTTAACATCATAATCCTAGGGTCCTAAGGACTGAGTAAAAGACAGTTATTATAAAGAGTAGAAATGAGAGATGCAAAACGTTCAAGAGGCGAAACTGCCTACAAAGAATCTACGTTGCAAGATAACGAAAGGATGAAGAGAACGCGGCTAAGTTTCTTTCGATACGACTACAACAGCGTGACATATGCCATTTGGTAAGTAAATGAACGCATTCTACCGCATTCTTCAGGGTACACACGCACCTTAAAAATTGGCCATGGCTAGATCAAAGAGCTCCATAGAGTCGTTGTGGTGTGGTCCTAGTCGAGAGGTTGTGCGCGACTTCCCTCGTCTCTGATGCTGGCTTCTGGCGCTCTATGTTTGATATATAATTTATTATATCATTAATTTTAGATTTCAATCCGGACGTTGCACCTTGCCGTGCAAGACCGTGCAGCCTTGTAGTTTTCCTCAAACCCACGTCGATGCTGCGCCCTTGGCGGGACCGGGAAAACAATTACACTAGCACATTGCACCACATGGCATGCATACATCTCAAGTCGCCTCTCGTCGTTCTTGATCGAACCTGCGCCACAGCATGCAGTATATTTTATCATCCATCAATTGTTTATTATATGTTCTCGCGACTTCAACGAATTTCAAGGTACACCTAATTCGTCCAAAAATGAATGCGAAAACAAATCAACACCGTCTTCCAGGATCACTTATAATGAAGGGAGGCTCAATGCAGTTCGACGCTGACGTTCCCAACAACGTGAAAAGTCCTCGGAACCGCCACTCGGGCGTCGTTCATAATATGAAATAATTATTGACATCTCGACGGGTGATAGCGGATGATGGCAGGCGTATGGTAGCGACCAGGTGCTCTAAGTGAAAGGAGGAGACCCCATACCACCCCATACGTTTAAATTAATAAAAAATGTAAAAACCGGCCCCCGACGGTCTCGCTGTAGCTCATCTTACGGTCTACGACTGGTTGTGTTGGTCCCGGTACGGTAGCGTTGCTATCGTAATTCCTATACTTGAAGCAAGCCGCCTTCTTCCTCAGCCCTCTTTCCCACACCTTGGTCTGCAATACCATCCAGGGGAGTGACACCATGGTGAGCATCAATTTTTCTCGTAGCTATTGCCGACGTTAGGAAGGTACCTTGTGGTGGTAGCTCTAGTCTTGTCCGCGTAAGAAGGTCCCTTTGGTAGCCATTCAGACTTCGTCACGGTACTAAAAGTAGCGTATTATGGTGACGTTGTTTGCAACACCCGACTCTTTATGTAGCTGCACATACGAATTAGTGTCTTGAAAACTTAATGATATGGGAGTAGTCTCGTGTGGGGCTTTTATGCCGAGTTGTTACAGATTGCCATTTCTGACAGTGAAGGTTTCATTGGGAGTAGGTTACCTTTATGCAACGGGGGTGTTTGGGGTCTGGGTAATTGAATCAAGATGTACCTCTATGAGTAACACATGGGCCTTGTATGGGTAGAGCTCTCTACTGTCGTTGCGGGGGTCAGGGTTAGTTTCTAGGTTAAGTAAACTGCAGCAGAAAATGCATTTTGAGGTGAAAGCACTGGCAAGACAACCACTTATAAGATTATTGTTTGATGGCTGGTGGTCTCTTCAGGCGAGCGAGAAGAAGTCCCAGAACCCCATGAGGGAGATCAGGGTGCAGAAGCTTGTCCTTAACATCTGTGTTGGTGAGAGCGGTGATAGACTCACCCGCGCGGCCAAGGTATAAAATATAGAATAAGCACCAGTACTCCTTCGCTTGCTGCTTTGCCACTACGATCTGTCTGTCGGTCGCAGACGAAGGACAGTATGCAGTGTTCATAAAAGTAAAAAGTTTGTGCATTTGGGGCACTTATTATGGTACTTCTTTTGGGTCAATTATTGTCCACAGGTATCAGAAGGGCTTGCTTCTGAAGTCAAGCAGGTCCATGCACAAGCTAGTTGTTTCTTAGTTGCTCTGTAATATTGGAAAAACGTGTTAAATATATACATCTGTGCTGCACCAAGGGTAAAGGTATGTTGAAACTTATCAACATATACCTGCTACATGGTTCTGCAAGCTCAACCATTAGGTACATGTTTTCCAACCGTTGCAGGTGTTGGAGCAGCTGAGTGGACAGGTCCCTGTCTTCACAAAAGGTAAGTTTGTGTCCAGTTTCAGTATAGGTGGTAGAGAGACAGGTTGCCGAGAGCTCCTTGACAGGTTGCCGAGAGCTCCTTGACTTGCTTCGTGGTGGTACTTTCAAAAGTGTTGTGGTATGCCATTTTCCTATCTCTCCCTATCATGGTTAGAAACTTGAACCAGTTGAGGTCTTGTGGCAGTGAGATGTGGCTGAGATTGACATTTTTGCGTTGGGTAGTTTATAAGAAAAAAATTTAAGGAAACGCCACCCCGGTTTTGGTCTGAGATGGACGCATGCTATCCAGAGGGCACTTTGTGAGTACCTGCTTATACATGCCAAAATAGCGAATGCAAGGTATGCTGTGGATTGCAGTAGGTGACTGCATCACCTGGATCATGGTGATATTATGGGGTTTGGCAAGTTGAGACTTATGTTCAAACTTTTATGAAGCGTTAGCGCCTGGTCAATATAGTGATGCTTTCTCTGCTGGTACGTGAAACTATATGCAGCTAGGTACACTGTGCGCTCCTTTGGTATCCGCCGTAACGAGAAGATTGCATGCTTCGTTACCATCCGTGGAGAGAAGGCTATGCAACTGTTGGAGAGTGGACTGAAGGTGAAGGAGTACGAGTTGCTTCGCCGTAACTTCAGTGAAACTGGCTGCTTTGGCTTCGGCATCCAGGAACACATTGACCTTGGAATCAAGTAAGTTCTTGAGGATCCTGTCCTGTCTGATCCATCCCATCTTATATAGTCAGTGTTAGGACGGAGTCGGAGGCTTGCATGGTCTGCAAGTCAGGCGTTTTTTCACAAGAGATTTACGCCGTTCAAGAAAGAGTCAGCCTTCTTGGCTTCTGAATATGTGGTTGATGATTTGCCCTTCATGCTCAGTGTTGACCGCTTGTTGCCCATTCTCTTCACTGCACTCTAGATATTGGGGATGTTGGAACTTGCGAACTTGTTCCAATGCCTAATGAGGTCAAGTGAAAAAGGCTTTGTACACCCTAAAAGCCGGCTGGCTGTGTGCTTGGTTTTTCGCATGGGAATGGTTCTCATTTATAAGCAACATACTTCCATCATCTGTCAAACTGAACGCCCTACCTGCTTTAGTGGCAAAGGTTGTTTCTAGTAGGCTTCGTCAGTATAGCAAGGCAGCAGTAGCAGCTTATATATATGGTGCCAGATTGGTTTAGTGTGCAGATCTGTCATCAGACAGAAGGGGGGACGATCTTTGAGGGACTTGACTAGTTTATCCTACTAGAGATTGCAGTGTAAATTTTGTTGTTTGTGGTATGCTTCTACTTCTACGTAGTTGTCAAAGTTAAGGGCTCATAATTTGTCACTCTCGCCACCTTGCTTTCTAGCCAGCTTCTGGATCCTCTGGTGCAGCAGCATTGTGCGGGCCTATGAACATCATTTTGGATGGGATTTGCAGGTACGACCCGTCCACAGGTATCTATGGGATGGACTTCTTCGTCGTCTTGGAGCGACCAGGTTACCGCGTCTCCAGGAGGAGACGTGCCCAGTCCCGTGTTGGCATTCAGCACCGGGTGACAAAGGAGGATGCCCAGAAGTGGTTCCAGGTCAAGTATGAGGGTGTCATTCTCAACAAGTCGTCTCAGGCTTCTACATAAGCAAGAAACCAGTTGAGGGACAGGTAGATATAGATATGTCACTTGTTTGGCCTGCCGCTTATTTGCCTTGGTGAGGTGGTGGTGGTTGGACACAGCTTTCGAGTTGGGAAGAATTTCAGTTACTCGTTTGATTTGGTCAATCAAGTTGCATTAGTCGTGAATGTTCATGTGTAATACGGGACTCAACAGATGTGTTTTAGGTGAACATCAAATTAGTCAGTTGTCCTGAATCTGGTGCATACTTATGAGTGCATAATAGCATAAGCTCTACATTGGCAATATGTCTTGTGTGGTCACGTCAACATGCTTCGCCTAATCGTCTCTCAAGAACTCGAAGAGGCTCTTTGGTGGATAAGGTCCGTGGTTGAGATTGGCCCAGATGGTCACCTCATTAGAAATGTGCTGACTCAAAGTGTTTGTCTCATTTGAGAAGGCCATTGTAACAGTCACCTAATTTGTGCAAACAGTGTCAACGTAGTCAGGGAGGATTCTTTTTTCTATTTGACTTAAAGGAGACGTATCCCAGAGCACTTCTTAAAAATTTCTTTTTTCTAATGGTGAGCAATCGGGGGGCATGTCATCATTTCCTTTTTGAGCTTTGATCGTATATAGCCTGCACCGTGTCAAGTTTCAACCAGGAAATAGTGACTAGCTCCATTGTGGTGCGACAGCAAGACACTTGTTTGGCTTCTCATAAAAGCCATTATTTGTGGTGCACATTTATTAAGGATTGACCCTCGCAAGAGAGTGGATAGGACGGCATTAACTTCGACGTTATAACGTTAGATCAGAGTCCTAGACGATGCGCTCTGACGAACACTGCGTACCTATATGTAACACAAAATAAAGAATGTCGGCTCACTGTCAGTCGAACTGTAATGGTGCAGTAGGATCTGTGTGAAAGAGGAAGACCACTATTCGTCGCTAATACGAAGGAAAAGACAGGAGCGAAGTCGAAGAATGCAGAACCGAAAATTGGCCAAATTCTGAGCTTATGGTGTACACGATCAAAGGTGCATTGTACGTTGCTTACAAATATAGGCTTCCGCTTCCTGAGCAGTGCTCTTTGCACGCCTTGTACAGGGCGTAACGAGTTGTGTCACGACTTTTCCCTGACTGCTGTGAGTTTTTTGGCGTTACTGACAGTAGAGTATGCAGCGTCAGAAAGGAGTGGTACGACATGTCAAATGCTTCATGTCTTCGCCACCTTCAACAATGAAATGTGGGTTACCAAGGAGCAATAATACGCCGGGGGCATTTGGTGACGTAGACATTGACCTCATTCGTGCTCTAATACTTTTGCGTGACTGAGAAGGAATCTCAAATAAGTTTGTATGGCGCTTTTCCTCCGGCAAGAGGCTCAAATGCTCTCCAAGGGTTGCATCCGTTGGAAACGTCAGGCACCGTGCATATGGTTCGACGTTTGTTCTCTTGGGCCAGCTTCTAGAGCAGCTCCCATGATTCCGGATGTATGTAAAACTAGTTTGCACACTTTAAGCAGCTTCTATACAATCCCAAGACAAGCAGAATATTCCTCCATAAAGAATCACTCTCATCCTGAGCCCAAGCCTCATACTCTTGGGGGCCATTGCAAGTATGGTGCTACTTCTCGCTTTAAACACTGGCCAGGTGATAAAATTGGAAAGCACTCAAAAGATGATCACCTCATACTTAAGCTGCCGCCTAGACAATTCCTTCAAAGCCGTGATCTGTTCCCAATCGCTTGCAAGGAGAGTGGACGCGGCTTCAGGGTAGTTGGTGTCTGCTCGTATAGTTCGTCCCCTGGGAAAAGAACCGGTGAAGAGACATTGTACGGTGAGGAGCTTTCGCGCCATAGATTGAAAGATGAAAGAAGATCTTTGCTCGAAGAAGGCGTGGCGACAAATCCAAATCCTCTGGGAGTCTCCATAGAGGCTGCAGAAGATTCTCCAAGGCCAGATCTTGACGAGGTGCCGGGTCTCTCCGAAGCTAGTGGACAATTCACGTCCATCTCCACAGCTGAGGGAAAGCCAAACTTTGGAGCACCCGAGGGAGCGATGCCATCAGCATCCCCCCATGGCTCCAGCGCAGAACAATCTCCAGAGCATCAGGCAGAGGGGCGAAACAGTCGAAGCATTGACGGCAGTGACGGTCGTCTTCAGCTGCAAAACTACACACACTCTGTCGAAAGTGAGGATGCTGGCCAAGCGGAAGGTGCCCCTCTGGAGGGAGGTGAGGGAGGTCCTGGTGCCAGCGCCAGCGCCAGCGCCAGTGCCAGTCCCAGTGCGGGGTTGCTGCCAACCATGGAGGAGCTTAGTAGCAGAACGCGGAAGCTGGTGGAGGAGTTTGAGGAAGCAAAGAGGGCACTGGAGAGCATGCCTGCCTTGCTGGCATCTGTTCCCAAGATGAACCCTTACGGTACGGCTACCCCAGGGCAACATCCTCTTTGTCTGTCTAAGAACGGAGCCACTGAAGGTGCGAGAGTGCTGCCAACGCTGAGGGGTTGTCTCTCCATGCACGTTGCAGGTTGACTGGACAGAGTGAGTGAACTCCTGCTGGGGGGGGGGGTGGGGTGGGCAGGCGTGTATGCCAACCACAGCCTGCGGCTGGACCGCACGCGCGTCTACGGGTTTGACTACGACTACACCATGTGAGAGCATCGCACTCGCAGACGAAAGGTCGTTGTCCTGTTGTCGAGGGACGGGGTGTGAGCTCTGATAAGGCAGTAGCTGCGACAGCTTCAGCTTATTGAACAGACTGAGAGTGTTGAGTTGGAGGAGGAGTTGCAGATGGTACTGGTGGGAGGGCTCAGAGGTCACCTCCCCTTCCCGCATGGAGAGTGTGAGGGTCAGTTTGAGAGGTCCCGGCTCCAATTGTGTCCTCTGGACGGCTGAGAGTAAGGGTGAGGGAGACGCGCAAGCGCCTCTTGTGTGTGGGGGCCCGCACGCTTCCCGCAGCCCGAGGGGGGCCGCCACGTGGCGGAAGGACAGGTGTCAGACAGTGGGCATACTTGGTGGTATGAGACCTGTACAAATAACATGCTGGCGGCTGGAGTGGGGCCAGGGCATCTCTCTGCTTCACCGTTGGAACGTGCCCCCCCGCTGCATGCGCACATAGGAGTAGCATGACTGCACTGCAAGCTGACCCCAACAGACCGGAAGTGGGCTGGAACGGCTCCCTGGAGGGTGCTGCCATTCTTATATATATATGGGCCCATCTGCAAAGCAAAGCTTGGGGCATCCTCATCTCCGTCCCTTTCGCCAGAGGGGGCAACGTCCCCTGGTCCCCCTGCTGTACGGAGGATGATGCTTCTCAGCTTGGGGGCTGCTGGCTGCTGCGTGGGGGTGGGGGAGTGCAGAGCGCACTACACGCAGGAGCTGCACTCGCTCATCTACAACCTGGCCAAGGACTACCTCGTCAACGAGGTCTGTGCTCCTCCTCTCCCTCTCCCTCTCCTCCCTCTCTCTCCCTCCCTGGCTCTCCCCTCCCCTTCCCTTGTGTTGCAGCCAGGCAGCTGGCTCTGAGTGACCTGTCACCGTACTCAGGCGAGACCTGCTGCACGCAGCCCAGTTGGGGGGGATTGGAGAGGTTCAGCGGTGCAGTGCTGTGCAGTGCCGTGCAGGATCTGACGCTCGTCCACTCAGCTGCCTCCCGCTGTCCCCGTCCCTCGGATTGACATCCATTGGCCAGGAGGCCCTGCTCTGCAGGCTGTGTGTTGGTGGGAAAAGATGCAAGCAAGCAAAGCACAGCGGCAAAAAAAGAGCGAATCGAGCGGCCCTTGCGCTGGTTGGGGATGTACCAGCCCCCGCCTATGCTCGTCCCGGGGGGGATGGCTGTGGGCTGGGGATCCCTTGGCTAGTGGGCAACCGCGTTGGGTTGTGCGAAAGAGCGCGCGCGCCCGCTGCTAGGCTGGTCGGCCTGCTGCTGAGGTGGCCTACCTGCCTGGTGGCGTGGCGCCACGTGGCGGCGCTGTGTGTGCAGCTGAAGTACCCGGCGACGTTCCTGCACTTTGAGTACGACGCGGCATTCCCCATCCGCGGGCTGTACTACGACAAGAAGCGCGGGTACCTGCTCAAGCTCGACTTCTTCCACACCGTCGAGCCCGGCGCCTGCTACTTCGGCCGCCGCCAGGTGGCGCCGCCGCCGCCTCCTCCCTGCCTGATGCTCTGCTCTGCCTGCCTCCTGCGGACACGGCAGCAGAAGCGAATGCTCGTCTGTTGCCTGACGGGCTGGCAGGCTGCCGACA
Organism: Mesotaenium endlicherianum; assembly: GCA_009602735.1. Lineage (NCBI taxonomy): Eukaryota > Viridiplantae > Streptophyta > Zygnematophyceae > Zygnematales > Mesotaeniaceae > Mesotaenium > Mesotaenium endlicherianum. The sequence continues at coordinate 210,246 of WELA01013572.1, read as the reverse complement.
GGTGGTAGTTGGTGAATGACGGCGTTGGAGGTTCCGTACATCTCACGTGTGCAACGCGCGTCCCAAGTGGCGTGGCCTTGCCCGAGATGTAGGGTCAGGATGAAATATGGACGGGGAGGATGGGCTGCTGGGGCTGGAAGACTGGTCGAATGTAGCGGGTGCTGCCCCCTTCTTCTGGGGACACAGAGTTCGGGTCAGGCTTAAGAGTCAACGTGTTAGCCTGTGCCATGCATGCTCTTGCTCCTGGCATGCTCGGGCTCTTGCTGTTTGACACTTGACTTCTTCGTACGCGTGGATTTTGAATGGTGGATGTGTCTGTGAATGTGAGTGCGTGTGTGCGTGTGCACGCGCGCGTGCACGGGCAATGGGTGAGAAATGCTCATTCGTGCGCGGGGCGTGTGCGGGGGTGCAGGTGGGGCAGGAGGAGCTGGACGCCGTGTACGGGGGCACGCACATCAGCGTGGAGCACATGCCCAACATGGCGCCCATCCTGGACCTGTTTGCTCTCAGCGAGGTCAGCCCTCCTTCCTTCCTGGTCACAACGCCGTCTCCTTGCCGCCCCTGCCTGCTCTTGTTGAAGAGAGGCGCCTTGTTCTCCCTCTCTTTCTTCCCCTCCCTCCCTCTCTCCCTCCCTCCCTCCCTCCCTCCCCCCCTGCCTCCCTCTCTCCCTCCCTCTCTCTTTCCTCTGTTCCTCCTTCCAGCTTGGCCAGGTCCTCCTCGCAAGAGTCTCATTTCAGGCAGTTTGGCAGCAAGGGGTCAGTTGAGTCTTCCGCTAGGCCTGTGAGAAAAGAAAACCACATGCATACGTGAGTTCATGCATCCTAATTTTTATGTCTGTACAAAGACTCTCTGGTCTGAGGAGGTTGTTGTAACATCGCAGATCCAATCTGCTGTCCATACACAACCTTGCATGGAATCTCTTTCGGATGACAAGTTGCTATAAACATCTGGTCACTTGGAGCCGCGGCCGTCCTTAATACTGGGTAGTGCCTGACGGGAAATCATCGTGGTTGCGCTCCTATTTGTTCGAGGATGCGGGGTGCGTGCGTGCGTGCTTGTGTGTGGTTTGTCTCTGCATGGCCCTGAGCGTGCGTGTGCATGGGTGTCATGTGTGTGTGCGTGCGGGTCTGGGCTGGGGCGGTGGGTCCCTGGCCCCCCTGCGTGTGCACCTGCTCCTCTTCCTCCGTGTGTCGGTGCTGGTGCTGGTGCTGGTGCTGGTGCCGGGGCCGGGGCTTGGGCGGCGCAGACGTGCCTGATCTCCGACGTGATTCAGCACTTTGTGGACCGCAAGCTGGAGTTTGACGCGTCGTACGTGTACGCGGACGTCAAGCAGTGCATCGACCACGTGCACCGCTCGCAGAGCATGCACCGCGCCATCCTGCGCAACCCCTCCAAGTACCTCGTCCGCAATGTACCGTGCACCTGCTCCCCCATCCTCCTCCTCCCATTGGGCTGATGCCATCCCCGTGCCATCTGCAGAATAGAACAGAGCCTGCTGGTCACTGTGTGTGTGTGTGTGTGTGTGTGTGTGTGTGTGTGTGTATGTGTGCATTCACCTGCCCTTCTCACTTGTTGCATGACGGCTTCTCTGGTAAGGGGCCCTTGCACGTGTGGAGCTGCTGCCAGTGCTGGTGCTGTTAGTGCTGCCGGTGATGCTGCTCCTGCTGGTAGTGCTGGTGGGGCTGGCGCTGCTGCAGGATGCCATCGTGGCCATGCTGAGGCGGCTGCGAGCGTCGGGCAAGCAGCTCTTCATGCTTACCAACTCCTCCTTCCCCTTTGTCGACGGCGGCATGCGCTACCTCTTCCAGGTGAGGAGTGCAGCTATGGCCTGCCCGCTCACCCGCTTGCCTGCCCGCCCGCCCGCCCGCCCGCCTGCCTGCATCCGTGCCGACCTGCCTCCCGGCCTGCACCCCAACAACGTCGTTAGCTTTCTGAAGTCATGAGCAAGCTCCCTTGAATGAGATGGGGTTTTCTTGGTACAGCACGGCTGTCCCAGTGCATGTCCCTCTGGGCAGGGAGAGACGTCTGTCTGTGTTTGTCTGCATTTCATAGGAGAGCGACCTTACTTGCAGCCAGCCAGGAGGAAGAAGGCCAGAGAATGCAGACACGCAGCGCGGCCAGGTCAGGCCCGGCAAAGTTCAAATCTCAAGTCTGGGCCCCATGCTGGGTGGGCGGTTGTTGCTTCAGCTCGTAGGCTTGTAGGAGTAGGACTTGCGGGGAGTAGGCTGCAGCTGCTTCCGCATGGGCACGCATGCACTCCTGACCGTTACCGCACTGCTGCTGCGGTGCGGACATGCGCTGCCCGGCCCTTTTGGAAGATGCGCATGGCGATGGCAACGCGAGCTGGTCGAGTGCGCAGCAAAGGAAGGGCGCGCTGCCCTGTCCTGTGGGGTTGCGGGGGTGGCTCATCGATGGGGTGAGATTGACGTTGGTTTGTGGTTCCCTCTCGACGGCGGGCCAGGACGACGGGAGGTACGGGGAGTCGTGGCGGGAGCTGTTTGACGTGGTGATCGCGAACGCGGACAAGCCGAGCTTCTACACGTCCACGCGGCCCTTCCGCGCGTACAACACGGGCAAGGACCGGCTGGCGTTTCGCAAGGTGGAGGGCTTCCGCCAGCACGGCGTGTACTACCAGGGCAACCTCAAGGACTTCCTCAACGTCTNGGGGGGAGGGACTCGTGGAATGTATACGCGGTGCTTGTGCTTCTCCCTGGAGTGCTTTCACTGAATCGTGCACGTGGGCGTGAAAGCTCGTGCCAGGCCAGCACGCCCTCTGCCATTTGTGCCGTGTGGGGGGAAGGCGGCTGAGGTACCTCTGCAATCATTGAAAAGGCATGAGGGCCCTCTGAAAGAATTGTTCTCTTCTCTTCTTGGAAGGGAGGGGGGAGGCGAGAACATTGCTGCTCTCGTGGGATCTGGGGGGAGCCTGCATGCACGGATAGGAGCCCCTTTGGCGCGGCTGCTGCGGTGACGCCTGCAGCAGCATGGGCGGCTCTGCTCCTGGGCACCCGTCCCCTCTGATTCCGAACCTCCTTGTGCCCCCTCTGTGGTGACTGATGCTGGCTGTAATGCCGCGGCTTCGACGGAGATGTCCCTGGGGGCCGTGTCCTGTCTTTCTCCTCCTGACAGCTGTGCAAGTTTGGGTATCTATGGGCATGCGCGGGCGTGTGCGTGCGAGGGCGCGTGCGTCTGTGCGCGGGCGTGCAGGTACTGTACTTTGGCGACCAGGTGTACAGCGACCTGAGGGGCCCCCAGAGGGCCGGGTGGCGCACGGCTGCCATCATCCACGAGCTCGAGGTGTGCCCTTCTGTGCCCCCTTCCCCCAACCCCCACCCCCTCCCTGCATCGATGTGCGCAAGCAAGCAGACCAAGGTGGCTACCCAGTATGCTCCCCCCGCAGGGTGCAGCCCACTTTGAGGCCTCGGCCACGTGCCAATGGCTCTCTCCCTCACTCTCAGAATGCAGCGCGCCCGGTGCCCGCTCCGCCATCGACTGATTACCCAGCCCTCTCGAGTGAAGGTTGGGCGTGCGTGACAGGGATGGGATGGGACGGCCCGCTAGCCACCCCGTCCTTTTTGCGCTGACGACCTGCCTCACTCTAGAGACCTGAAATCCATGAGGCGTTGGAGGCAATGGCAGTGGCGTCAGGGCAGCACCTGCTGCCCAAGTGTGTTGTGTCACTTGGGCCGCCTGTCTTTGCTCTGTACTAGACGATGGCTTACTTCGCATTTTCCGTCTCTCTGCCTGCATTCTGCGCGTGGGTAAATTGCCCCCC
>WELA01013572.1:129107-205619 GCA_009602735.1 Mesotaenium endlicherianum | reverse complement strand
CCCCCCCCTTGCCTGCAGGCCGACGTGATCACGTCAAACAACCCCGAGTACAGATTCCAGCAGGTACACACGCGCACCCCGGGCCTGCCCTTCTGTTGCTCTCCTTTGTGTCTCTATCAATACATATGTGTGTGCAAGTACGTATGTGTATGCCTGTCTATATCCGCATGTGTGAGTTGCTATACATATGTGCACCCATCTATGAGCAAATATAGGCGTGCATATAAATATGTGTCATTGCATCTTTTGGGGCACTGCTCCTCCAAGAGGCCTGAGGAGCTGGGGTGTTCCAGCATAAGTTACAAACTGGCAATGGCCGCACTGTGTCTCTCTCGTGGCTCCTGGCAAACGCGCGCAATCGCGTTCATGACCCTGCAGCTACAGCTGCTAACTGTGCTCAGAGGGCCTGCACACATTAGGTCCTCATGGGTGCTGGAGATGGAGGTTTGGAGAGGCAAAGGAGTGCCGCTCTCTAGGGCGCTCTCGCTGCTCCCATGTCTCCCCGCCATCAGCCAGACAGCCATCTGCCTACATGCAGGCAGCCCGCATCCTGAGCCAGCAGCCTTTCCTGCGTTGGCACGTGCTCAAGTTGGAATTGCCGTGGCGCTGCATGGCATGGCATGGCAGGCCAAGTTCCACGTGATGCAGGAGCTGCTGGGCAAGTTCCACGAGATCCCCGCGCACGAGTGCGGCCCCGCGGAACAGGCGCTGTATGCTGCCATGGACGCCAGCCTGCACGAGGCGCGCGCGCACATGCGCGGCATGTTCAACTCCTACTTCGGCTCGTCCTTCCTGACGAGCAGCGGCAAGGAGTCGGCGTTTGCGTACAACGTGCAGCGCTACGCCGACGTGTACACGAGCCGGCTGGAGAACTTCATGAACTACTCGCCGCAGGCATGGCTGTATCAGCCGTACGATGTCAAGATCTTGCCGCACCACGTCAAGGTGAGAGCACAGCACGTGCGTGGCTCCCTACTTCGAGATGTGAGGGCGAGCTTAGCTTGGGGATGTTGCGTCATGGTTGAGCTTGTTGCCGGGCTTGCAGCCACAGTGAAAAGCTTGAATGTTGAGTCTGGAGCAATTGGAGGGATTGGGATAGCTATGTGAGGCGAGGACCGACTCAAGAAAGGGGGGTTTTGTGAAGGGTTGTTCTTTGTTATTTTTTCGCGGACATCATCTGAAACCACGTTTTGAACAGGCCCCTTGACAGACCTGTGGCCTTGTTTCCTTGGCAATGGTTCAATGCGTTCGTAGGTGGGGCCCTCGCTGCTGGTGTCTCCTAGAAAATCGGAGCCAAGCGATGCACATGTGCACACCGACGCTTCAAATACGCTTGAATATTAGCCCCGAAAAGGCGTGTATATAGATCATATTCCTAGCCAGAATTGATGAGGCAAAACTTGAGGAAGTTACATTGAAGAATTAAGGAAGGCATATGGTGGCGAGTAGGGGTTGTTTGTAGATTGCATATTGATTGATAAGGCTACTGGCTCCACGTAATTTTCACAATACCACCAACTTAGGAACTATAGTATCTCATCTGATCCTCATCCATTGACGAACTGTTCTTTTGAATGTAGCTCATACAGTCAAAAGAGGGTCTGAAGTGAGCCACCTGGTACCAGCTCAACTCAAAGGATGCAATTATTAGCATTCAATGATCAATATTATTATATGTAGGAAAAAAAATATTATATGATATTTCCGAGGTAATGTCCTACTTAGGAATGCATTGTTAGTGACTTGATCTTTACACATTACCACTAGCATGTTACCGGTGTACGTGGAGTTGAAAGAGAACTTTGCGTGATTCGGTGTGATGTGGTCCACCTTTCTTACAATAGCATCATTGCATATGAACAACTTGAGCGGAAAGTTGGGCAAACGAAACACTTGACACTCTCTGTTCCAAATTGAATGACTTTGGCAGTGAAGCCCTCCAATTCTGCCCAGCCTACGCTGAATTACCTGGATCCCCATCCCTTGTAAAGAAGCAACTCCGCCTAACCTGCTCACTGCACTGCTTTCAGTCCCCCTTCCCCCAGGGTCCAACACCAAAGCGCCTGAGCCATGAAGCATGGGCCCTCAGCCGATAGAGAGGTGCAACGCGCGCCATCTGTGGGACACGTGTGCTGAGGCTTGCTTTGGCTCAAAAGCAACATTCAGAGCTGTACGTCATGTACAAAGTGTCACGCGAGGGAGATGCCACCTGGCATGCGCAGGATGAAAGAAGATCGCACCCACATACCCAAAAGCTGAACCTTCCCCCCTTGTGCCCCTCTGCCCTCTCTGCTGCGGCCAGGCGGGGCCAGGTCGGGCCATGTATCAGTCATACCCAGTGGCTGCTGGCAATAGACCCCTGCTTGTGCATGTAACTGCAACAGACACGCACGCATGTACAATTTCCTGCAAACACTCACCTCGTCCACGGCATCGGAGAGGGGAGGGGGGGCTCAGACTTGCATCATCTGGCAGCGCAGATAAAAGGCTGTGCTGCCGCAGACCCTCCAGACTTGCCAGCTGGCAGTCCTCGGGACAGCGATTGCAGCGGGTTCTCAGCAGCTCCAATCAGTGCAACTGCATGACAAACCCAATATCAGATGTCTCACGCTCACGTGGGGCTTTCAGCGGCAGGATCAGCAACAACAACAGGAGGGAGGACGCCTGCATCGCCTAAATCCTCAAATTCTCTCATGCACTTACCGAGGCGGCAGATCCGGGGAGGCAGAGCAGCTCCAACAAATTGAGATTGCCGAAGACTTGCGCCAGGTCAGGCGAGCCCTTCTCCATCTGCGAGACGTCCTCCTCTGGGATCTCCACCAGGCCTGCACCCGCAGGCGGCACACCGTCAGGGCCCAGCAGGATTTGAGGTGAGCAGCACATCCAGTCCGAAGACGAGGGCTCGGACAATGAGGGGCGCCAGGAGTGGCATCTGCTGCATATGCTGAGGGGAGGAGAGGGGAGGAGAGACTCTTCAAACACACACCACAAGTGCACGCACCCGAGGGTCGGGGGCGCGAAAAAGACAGGAGTGCGTGAGACAGGAGCGTGGGCAGCAGGCATTGGCTGAGAAGCTTGGGCCTCTTTCACGGCCCCTGGTAGCCTCCAGCCCCTCAAACCCCTGACGGCTAGCACCCACCCGCGAGCTTTTGGATGGCCCCCCTCGCAGGGACCAGCACACTGAGGGGTGGACACAGCAGTCCAGAAGCTTAGTCCCTGGACGTGACACCAGCAGAGTCCCAGCCACCAAGCGCTTGCGCACAAAAGCAGGAGAGACGCTTGGAGGAAGCCTAAGGAGTCAGGGCAGACAAGAACGCCAAGGACAGGACAGGACCGGCGGCAGTCGCAAAGACAACCAGCGGGGGAACAAAAGGTTCCAGATGGAATAATGATGAGTAGCTGAAAGAAGGAGCAAAAACTGGGAAGCTGTTAGTGTAGCAACTGCAAAGGGAGTTTCGGAGAAGGGACTAAGGAACATGCGGGCCCTCTGCCCGTGCTGCTGCTGTCCACCACCTCCAGCAGCCCATCCACGACCCTGTTGCTGCCAGCCTGTACCACTGCCCTCCTGCGCCCCTCGTCGGCTGCCAGGTCTGCATGCAGGGTTTCTTGTGGTGCCGGCCTCCGCCAAGCGTCGCGCTCTGGCCGAACAGGACGGAGGAGAGCGAGTGCAGGAGGACAGAGGTAGCACTCGATGCCTCTGGGGAGACCAGGATTGCCGCAGACTCGTTATCGATGGCCGGGGTGGTCGCGGCTGCCAGCTGGCCCGCCAGGTCAGCACCTGAGTGCCCCTACGGACACACCAGCCACGACGCACGCGATACCAGAGGGAGGCACCCGCTTTTGTTGGCCCTCACATGCACACAGCCCATGCACAGCCTCCCGTGCACACTAGACCAGAAGGGGGGCGGTTGTGCCCGCTGGCTCACCCGCACGTGCGCTTGCACACACCCACACAGGACACTGGCACACACAGCACGCACGCATGCGCGAAACGTGTGGGCGCGCCTGCCAGCCCCGCCGCCGCCACACGCACACGCGTTGAGACCAACAGGCCTACAGCCCCCCCCCCTTCCCCCCCCTCCCCCCCCCTCCCAGCCCTCTCCTTCCTTCTACGCAGCAGATCAGCCGGTGCACCTGCAACTGTCTCACCCCGCACAGAGCCCCCAGACAACCCCCTCTGCATGCCAGAGCAAGAGAGCCCAGCTGCACCAGACGAGAGGGGGGCAGGTGCTGCCCACAGTGAAACCAGAGGGGGGCAGCCATTGTCGTTGCCGAGCGTAAGACACATCGGCATGACGCCAGGCAACGTTCGACACACTCCGGCGTTGCTGACGTTGCCCCCCCCAAAAGATGAGCCCAGGGCCGGAACGCACCTGCGTACACATGAATTTGGAGGGGGACCGCTGCAAGTGGCATATGCCAGAAGGGGGAAAAGTGCTGGGCAGCGCCCAGAACAGAGGCACATCACATCACCCGAAGCATGCATGCATGTTGCTGGCCAGAAAGGGCCAGCAATAGGGGCACAGGGCGTCCCCCTTACGCGTGCTCACTGGCAGGCCGGAGATTCAGCTCCGGCAGGCCCTCTGGATCTCCCATGGCTGGCCGGCTGGCGAAGAAAACCAGGTAGTGCATGCTGCCGCTAGCAGATGAAAGCTAGCTCTAGGTTCATTCCTCAACAACCAACCTAGATGACACGAGCGTGTGGGTGAGGGCACCTCTATTGCTCATAGCCGCAGCTGTTTCATAACATATCAATCAGTTCCCGGCCTGCCAGCAGCTCTCGGCTCTTTGATCAACAATTCTCATCTCTGGTGCCAACAAGTATTGACGTGCGGCTTTGCTTGTCGTATTTATCACGCTGATGCATTGTCTAAAGAGTGCTTCATTGCCTAAAGAGTGCTTATAAGCTATAGCTGCTGCCTACAAGAGTGCTCTCAGATACCTCGACTCGAGACATGAATTACACGCAAGTACAGTTGACCTCGTGCGTTGACTTTATAATGATGTAAGCTCGCCACACAAGTCTGACACAAGTATGGGCTTTTGGCTGTCATCGTACGCCATCTACTCGAGCGCCCGTCTGACTCAGCTTGTACCCAGCAATAGTATCCGTATCGTGTATCTCTGCTATCATACCCCCGATGAAACTGCTCGCGTACCCCTGCCGTCTCTGCTCTCGTACCCNGGGGGGGGGGGAGGGAGGGGATTGTGCAGGTGAAGTGCGAGTACAGCATGGCGGCGTTCAGCACGGGCGAGCGGAGGCGGCGCACCAAGGGCGACCGGCGCAGCACCGAGATCTCGCTCGTCATCCGCAACACCATGGACGCCGCCATCCTCACGCACCTCATGCCGCGCACGCAGGCGCGTAACCCTTCTCACTCCTTCCCCCCCCTCCCCCCCCCTCCCAGCCCTCTCCTTCCTTCTACGCAGCAGATCAGCCGGTGCACCTGCAACTGTCTCACCCCGCACAGAGCCCCCAGACAACCCCCTCTGCATGCCAGAGCAAGAGAGCCCAGCTGCACCAGACGAGAGGGGGGCAGGTGCTGCCCACAGTGAAACCAGAGGGGGGCAGCCATTGTCGTTGCCGAGCGTAAGACACATCGGCATGACGCCAGGCAACGTTCGACACACTCCGGCGTTGCTGACGTTGCCCCCCCCAAAAGATGAGCCCAGGGCCGGAACGCACCTGCGTACACATGAATTTGGAGGGGGACCGCTGCAAGTGGCATATGCCAGAAGGGGGAAAAGTGCTGGGCAGCGCCCAGAACAGAGGCACATCACATCACCCGAAGCATGCATGCATGTTGCTGGCCAGAAAGGGCCAGCAATAGGGGCACAGGGCGTCCCCCTTACGCGTGCTCACTGGCAGGCCGGAGATTCAGCTCCGGCAGGCCCTCTGGATCTCCCATGGCTGGCCGGCTGGCGAAGAAAACCAGGTAGTGCATGCTGCCGCTAGCAGATGAAAGCTAGCTCTAGGTTCATTCCTCAACAACCAACCTAGATGACACGAGCGTGTGGGTGAGGGCACCTCTATTGCTCATAGCCGCAGCTGTTTCATAACATATCAATCAGTTCCCGGCCTGCCAGCAGCTCTCGGCTCTTTGATCAACAATTCTCATCTCTGGTGCCAACAAGTATTGACGTGCGGCTTTGCTTGTCGTATTTATCACGCTGATGCATTGTCTAAAGAGTGCTTCATTGCCTAAAGAGTGCTTATAAGCTATAGCTGCTGCCTACAAGAGTGCTCTCAGATACCTCGACTCGAGACATGAATTACACGCAAGTACAGTTGACCTCGTGCGTTGACTTTATAATGATGTAAGCTCGCCACACAAGTCTGACACAAGTATGGGCTTTTGGCTGTCATCGTACGCCATCTACTCGAGCGCCCGTCTGACTCAGCTTGTACCCAGCAATAGTATCCGTATCGTGTATCTCTGCTATCATACCCCCGATGAAACTGCTCGCGTACCCCTGCCGTCTCTGCTCTCGTACCCCTGCCAGCTCTGCTTGTGTACCCTTGACGAATATGCTCGCGTACCCCTGACGAAACTGCTCGCGTACTCCTGCCGTCTCTGCTCGCGTATCCCTGCCGGGATCCGACATTGGGCGTTGGGCCACTGTAAACTGCCGTCAATGAATGTTACCCTTCTCGAGCCTCCGGATGAGACCTTTTACCTACGGAGTCGAGATTCAACCTATGAGACATGTATGAGAGTGGGTATATTTTATCCCGGAGAATGTTAGGAAAGGTGCCCTCCTTTTTGTTTTTTGCACATACATAACAAGAAGGGTAGATAAGGCAAGGTCGAAAAAAGAGACGCCCCTAAAATGTTTGTGAATGTATTTTGGTCGTTTGCCTCATGAACCAAGTACTTTCAATGTGTGCACAGAAAGGGTATCAAAAACCAAAAGAGGGAGTTGGGCCAATTTTCTAGTGATCAAAAAAAATTCTGCAAGAATTTGCATGTTATTTATGAGTGGTAGACCCGACAATGACTCGGACTACATGTGCCAGCGGTCGTATCAAATGCTTAGAAAGTTAGTAGGTACTTAATGTTCTTTTCTAAAGCCATATTATTTGTGTTGATACTCACGGTGCGAGACTATTCAAGGACATGTATGTTCGTGCAAATCCCACTTAAACCTTCACTCAATCTTCAACACTAAAAATTAAGGTTCACAAGTGCATGCAGGCGCGAGCACCCAGCCACCACATCCAGTAGATTGTAGAAGCTGCTGTTTCGCAGCTATTGTACTTGAGCAAAGTATGTTTGCATGTAGATGAACAACCCTTCACACTTGAAAACTGGCCATATTGTCATAAGAATTTTAAAGCTGCTACTTGCAAATCCGCAACTTCCTCTGTTCCTTAAGCTCACAGCCCACCTCGACGAGGCAACACACCTTCAAAGCAGCCACACACGTGACCACACTACACTTACTATGAAATCTACTGCTAGACCGGGGACAATCAACATTGCACGCTCCGACGTAACCTGGCAGCATATTGCAGCACCCACCCTAAGAGACACCCGCCTCCTCTCCACTCTCTCGACATAAGGGCAGTATACCCTGTCAAGGCTCGTCCTTGCCGGAGCACACGTTGCTGTTCAACAACAGCCCTATAAGCTACAGCTTAGCACGCACCTCCTACTACTGCTAGCAGCACTTTAAAAACCGGATGAGAACGAATCCATGTAAACCCTGCACCAGTGTTGTGAGCAAGTGCAACTAGGTCTGGCCGGGTCTCATCAGCCTCCATTCTGCGCCGCCACCTGTGCTTCAGCAGCGGCCATGGGATCACTCGGAGCTTTTGCGTCATCGGCTGCCTGAGAAGGCGGCTGCTCTTCCTCCTCCTCCTCCTCCACGGCAGTGACGCCTGCGGGGAGCTTGAAGGCGGCCTTGGCGACGGTGGCGTCGTGCTCCTTCTGCAGCCGCTGCACCTCCTCCTCCTGCTGCTGCCTCTCAAACCACGTGTCCGCATCCGCCCACACTGCACCACCATCCATCCACGTCCACGCGCATCCCACGTTCACACAGCATGTCAACCGAGCAGCATACGCACACACGTACGGTACGCATGCAACATGAATACACAAATTATTGCATAAGAGCGTGAGCATGTGTCAGTGTGTACAGATAAACATATCTCATGCATAAAAAACAGGATCTACGCACAAGCCATTCCATAACCTGGTCATCAGACTGCCATCTCTCTCAGTCACGAATGAGCCCTTGCCCATGGATGGACCTCAAGCCATAGCCAGAGCAGCTTGGCTAGAAGGAGCTACTTGTGCCCTTATAGCCATGGCAGACGTGGCAGAGGAAGATGCAGGGGGGGCACATCAGGCCCTAAAGCCCTGATGTGTTTACAGCTTCACTGCACTCCAGATGCGGAAGCACGATTATTCAACAAAACTCACACACCCAATCACATGTCCACACAGAGACAGACGCCCTCACACCCCACACACACGCGCGCGCATACTAAGTGGGCTACATTGCTATCCAGCCGCTCAACATAGCTCCCCCCCCCCCATATCTACCGACCCAGTAGCTAGCGCATCTGGATGGGTCTGGTCTTGTCGAATTTCAGAGAGAATGCAAGGCAATTGCCGATTGTGAGGCAGCAGACAGCTCAACCATCAGATGACTACATATTTGTTCCATCAGGTAATCTGAATTCATAAAAATTAGTAGACAAGTATCAAACAGGTAGCACTCTTGACCCCCCCCCCCCCCTACCAGCCGCAGGCACTGCACGGCTGCCAAGGAGTTGAGAGGCACGCCATCTCAGCCTGCCCCTTGGTCAGTAAAATATTGGGAGGACCGGAGAGTAGATGAGGGGACCCCGGGAGGGGCGGGGGGGCAGGGGGGGGGGCGTATGTGGCATAAGCATCATAGGAAGGGTTTAGCGGTGGGTTGCTGCATGCGTGCATGGGTGGGGGGCGGCGGAAGGCGGGTGGAAATGGAAAACGGTTAGCAGCTGGGTAAGTAGCGTGATGAGGAAAAGGGATGTGGGGAACGGGGAGGGCGTGGCGCACCTGGCTGGGCGGCCCAGCCCTGCTCGCCGCCCTTGGTCTTCACGGGCTGCGCAAAGTTGACGGTGAGCACGCGCCCGTAAAGCTCCCCGTTGTGCATGTTGTCCATGGCCGCGGCCGCGTCGTCCTTCTCCAGGTACGTCACAAACCCAAACCCGCGATTCTTCTGGCTCGTCTGCCGGGCCACAAGGAGACGAGTGAGGCGTCAGACTCTGCCTGCTGAGTCTGCTTCGGGGGATGGGTATGTGGATGCACCCCAAAAACGAGCACCTGCGACTGCCTAGCAAGCAAGACCTGACTACCCACCCCTCCCTCTCTCTCCCTCCTGTCTGCCCACCTCCTTCCTCGCCCACCCGCCTGCCACGCACGCATGCACGCACGCGCACGCATGCGCGCTGCTCCCCCAGGTTCTGGAAGGGAGGCAGGAGGCTAGCAGCTCGACGCTGCAAACTGACACACTCACGATCCAGCGTGCACGCAAACACACATATCGCGTGCGAGCGCAAGCACCAACCATGTACATGTATGGGGGCGCTTAAGCAGACCACTGCTGCTTGCTTTGATCCACTAAGCACAAGCAGGACGGGATGGGGCATCCACGCCCACATGGACCTGGCCTCGGAGCTGAGGACAGCTGCTGCACGTACACACCTGGTCGAGGGGAACATTCACATCCTTGATGTCGCCAAAGGGGATGAAGGCCGCGTGCAGAGTGTCCTCCACCACGCTCTCCTCTAGCCCTCCTGCGCAGCCAGTGGAGCATGAGCTAGCATGAGGCCTCCCAGAGTAGAATGTCACTAAGGAAAACTATATTTTCATGCAGACAGGGCTACGGTTGATATTTCTGACTGGTCATCCAAGAAGCAATATATATATATATACATATATATATACATATATATATATGTATATATATATATATGCTGACCCCAATTGACTGCTAGCTTCTCCATTTGACTGCTGCTGACCCCTCGTAGCTGCAGGGCAAACCGTCGACAGGAAGAAAGAAAGCCGAGGAGCTAAACTCCACCCTGGCTGACAAGAGATGCAGCTGTGCCTCCTTGGCATGCTCGGGCTGCCTATCCCTCTCACACTGTGAGGTACAGGACGAGCATGAATACTCGTCCCGCGCACTTTTCAATAAGGATAATATGTACAACCTACAGATTCTGTTCTCCAAATGACACTACTATCTAGAGCATGCAATTTAGATGAACAAGGGACAACCAGGGTGGTGGTTCACAAGTTTGTGAGGGTCTCTTGAGAAACTTTGGCTGGAGACTACAAGAAATAGTTGATTGGCTTCAAACACGACACAAAGTGACAGGAGGACTGGTGACCAATGCAGAGATTTCAGCTGCTTAAACCTTCTCCACACAGAGAAAAACGATTGGAAGCCAGTGTGGGTTTCTTCTTGCATGGGGCAACTAGCAGTCAACTGTTTCTAAGCCAACCAGAGAAAATGACCTACACAGTAAGTGTAAGTTAAGCTTCTTAGGTCACACGTTTCATGCTGACACCTCAGAAACAGCTGACAGACTCACCGACATAAAGAGTGGTCTTAGGATTGGCCGTCATTGTCTGCTGCCTAAGTGGTCTACAAAGAGCACTCTTATATACCAATATACAAGAATCAAGGGCTCACGAGTGGTGCATGCAATGTGTATATAGCCCTCCCATTATCGAAAGTTCACTTCAATTTGCCGCTAACAGGAATAACACTGAGTGCTTCGAACTCTTTATGCTAGTCGTAGATTTCACTGTTTGACAAAACTGCCGTGGCATTGACAAGAGAAGCTGGTCGCAAGCTTTCGGAGCCTGTCTCGCCAGAAAAAAAACGTAATTATAGCATCTGCGTGCCAGGTAGTGCCAGGGTGCCCTTCACGGTATCAGCAGATACCAGTATCAAGTGTGAGATTGAACACCACACTATATACTAGCTGCTGCAGTAAATCTCTTGCTGTGTAACGAAGTGCATCGCGCGCAGAACTGGCAGAATCACTGGAATGTTCAAACTGCATGGTTCAAATCTGGTTCAAAGCCACCCTGCTCATGATCCGCCCGATTGTGTGAAGAGCATGCACATACGTTCTCTCTCAGTCGACACTGTTCTCCACCGCTTGCCAGTTCTTTCCACCTTTCTTCGGTTGTTTGTTTGTTAGTGAACTCTTCCTCTATGAGATTGTGACAATAACGCAAGAAGGATCAAACATCCGAAAAGGAGGCAACGATGGCTGGTGGCTTAGACGTTCATAAGAATAAGTTTGTGGAGGAGTGGGGTGCAAGGCGCGAAAATCTGGAGAAGGCATTCCGATTTAACAGGAAGACGCTGCCTATTGTTCTCACTTTTGGAGTTGCTGTACCCTACCTTGTCTATAAGGGATGCATTGCTGAGTTTGTAAGTTCTATTTCCCACACCCTTTTCACTCACGGCTTTTCCCTGTGGGGGAGCTAAGTTGTTTACATTCTCATCTCAATAACTACCGAGCGTGTATAAAGGTACTCCAGAAACATGAAGAATGAAAGTACGGCAGGTTCGTGTACCTCCTAGTTCCAATCATCAGTATTTTGTGATATGAAATTAGAAAACCACCCCACAGTCATTCAGGTCTTCTAATACTGCAGCTTCTTCAACAACTTATTTTAGCTTTTCACTACTAGCATGAAATGCTTCATTGCTTTCCAACACAGGTTCATGCAGAGAAGACATGTTTGGTGCTTTCCAAGGGACAAGTTGTGTTTCTTTTGGTTATGTGGGGAACTGGTTCTGTGATTTTACGTCTGTATCTAGTTTGTTATATGTTTGTAGCACTACGACAATATAGGTGGTCTTTGGGACATTGCATGCTGATGAGAGCCTTTAACATACTTTCTACATGGGAGTGCCACTTTTTAAGTTTGGACCCTGTCGTTGGGTAGTGACAAATTTATTTGGTTCTCACTTTTGTACTGGGGTACACATTTTGCGGATGAGCAATAGAGGGCTTTATGCATACAACCTCAGATGGGGTGACCATTATTTACGCCAAGTTTAGGCGGTTAGGGTTACCTACTGCTAATTGCTTAACAGCGGGAGGTTTTGCCGCATGCAAGCTTGTTCTAGCAGATGAATGTTGTTTTGTCCATCATCTCAAGGATGTGTATGATGCAACCTCAGCTGTCCGTCTTAAGGCGAATCAAGAGGCGGGTCAAATAGCGTCAGACATAGTGAACATGTGATGGACAAGCTTTCATCACGTTGATAATGTTAAGTGGCTAGCTGGCCTCGGTGATTATCATGATGAAGTTCACACTGTTTGACATGTCGTGGCTCTTCCCGTATTATGGTTTATGCAGAATAAGCAAGACCTGGATGAAGGGAGGAAGCCACGGAAATTCTTGTAAGTTTGCAGGCAAGTTATCTCTGTCAGAATGAGTGTGATACTCATCTCTTTGAGTTAGCCGGCCGAAGCCACTGCTTTTCCAAGCCTTGGCAGTCATAACATATCAGATAAGTAAGATAGCCTAGTCTAGTAGCAACTGCAGTCATTCATATCACACTCAGAAGCAGACCTTTCTAGACCAAAGTAGCCACATGGTCTTTTATTGTAACATACACTGGTGATTTATATTGAAAGAGGTGGATCTCTTTATCATGCTTCACATTTTGTCAGCAAATCACTTTTGATGGGGGCTATTAGCATCTTGTAGTGGTATATATCATGAGGATCCTTTCAAGAGCATCTTAAACCAGACCTTCGAAGCTTTGATGAATACCCCTCTTATCTTGCAATTCAAATTATCCACCCTCTTCTTTCTTTGGTGGCTGCATAGCCTACGGACACTAACTCGACCTCCATAGTAGTATGGAGTATGTGGTCTATGCTTCATGGGGAGCCAACTTGCAAATACACTCTTCGAAGGATACTCCTTGTGGCTGAGTCTCGTCAAACTTCAAATAACGGCTTCCTACTTTTATGAGACACTGTATGGACACTGGTCTGTTGTCACTGTGTATATACATTGATTCCTACTCTTCGACTCCATTAAATGCACTGTGACTTCGTATTAAAAAGTGGCTGGTTATGTGGTAATAATTATCCTAAGCTCACAAGCGGAAGAGATATAGTGTGCTTCGCAAGGACAACCAAGTAGATGCCATGACCACATTAATTTGAATTGGCCGGGCCTTCAATAAGGAGGGAGCCACGACCTTGCTTGTCAATGTGGTAGAGGGGCGAGGAGAGTCTACTGTAGGCCTTTAATATGAAATTTCAAAAGAGGATGTAGGAGAGCTTTGAAGGGCCTATGAACAGACTAGCGGAAAGGCAAGTTCACCCAAGACCGCCACACAAACGAGTGCCAATCCTTGAGTAAATCATACCTTGCAAATAAATACTTTTTGCACCCAACTCACCAGATTTGTAGATGGACGCTCCATCATACATTGGGTCAATGTACCGTCAACATGAGCGTTAATATTGACTTTGTCCCATTCAATATTTGAGTCTCCAATTGGCATATGTTTGACCTCAAATCTTGCAACGGTTTCAATGTAATATGAAGCTCAGCTTAAAGGTTTGACAACACAAGGTCTTAAAACATGTAAAGAATGAGTTGGTAAATGCGTGCACTCCTTAAGTGAATATATATTTGGATAATGCTATGTTAGCGTTGATCTTTACGTGAATACTGTTGTGCCAAAGTTGACAAGGTCCTCTAAAGTCGTACATACACTACTATGCTAGTTGTGCAAAGTGCTTGTCTTACATTGTGCTTGTCCAAATGCCTGCCTTTTGTTGATTGTGGTCGACCTCAAGTGGTTAAAGTAGTATCAATGTGGCTCGAGCTTGGTCAAATGGTATATGTCAAATGTGTAAGTTCGTAATGGTGGGTCTTGGGGCAAGTGTAGCAGCTCACTTCCTACTACAACGCGTGCGAGAGTACACAAAAGATTTAAGGAGGAACATGAGTTTCAAATGAAACACTAATGCATGTAAATTCGTCAATCTTCACCTGATGCCCAACTTTGGTTTGTGCCATGGCTTTTACCCTTTTTTTATAACATAGTTAAGCAACAAAAAGCATTGGATTTGCGGAGCATTTATCATGAGCACCCCCCTTTTGTATAAGTGTCCTCAATATCATCACTAGAGATAAATGACAACACGAAGTGGTGAGAGTGGAAACCGTGCCGTTTCATACAAGACCTAAGTATCTTAGAAGCAACTCAACTTACCAAAACTTAGCCTGCTCCTGCATCTACTCTTATGCTCTTTTAACCTAGAAGTATTATTGCTCCAAGTTAGAGGGCCCCCGTCATCTTTACAAATGAACAAGCCATCCATTCCTCATGCTAGCCCACATATCGGACCATAAACACTTGACAAGTACTTCACCCACCTACTCACTTTCCATCTTGTGACTTTCTCAATTTTCTACCCCTTACCTCTCACACTGTGACACTAGGACACAAATGAGCGAGCTACCTACGCACGAGTCCAACTTAGGTGCAATGGATGCACATAAGGTACATTGTGCATATATCTTCATTACGGATTAGAACTATCACGTAAGCAACAAATCTAAAAATTCAGGTTATAAGACGATTTTGCCAACTTTCGTGCTATGATTTGATATCTTCAAATCCGTTTGTAGTCATGTTTTAGGTATATACACATATTCTATGTATGTTCCACTTGTTGATTGTAAATGTCCTAACAGTTGGTTCAAGTGAATCCACTTGACTTCCACATTTGAATCAACGGTCGTTAATTGTAGCTCACTTTACTTGCTTGATCATAGGAGTTGGTGAGTTCTCGTTGAAGTCACTAGCGTTCATTCCGGGGGACCAAAAGTAGGAGGTTCCTCTCTCCGACCAACTTCCTACAGCCTCTAGCTTCATCCAACCAATTGAGAGACTGCAATTTCGAAAACATCCTCTGGCCGACGGTCGATGAGGTCTCCGAGAACATCCAACAACGCTTTGAAGCATTTTTGTTTCGCATAATAACATCTAATGACATTTCTCATACTCTCTAAACTTTTTTGGGCTCTCAAGCCGCATGATAGCGAGCCGGATCGGTCACATGATTTCACATGATTCGTTTAGGTCCTAGAGTGTCTTTTGGGTCGTGTCATTAATCAAGTTCAAAAGCAATGAGAACTTTATCATGTCTCAACTTGAATTACCCCCGACATAGACAAGACGCGTTTTACCCACCTATTTTAGGGTAAATTGTCGGTGGAGATGAGTAAATGCTTTGCAAAATATCGGTCGAGTCGTATATTATATGAAATTTGTCGGTCGCATTAAGTACCGTCTATAAGATGTCCCTGCGTAACTTCAGATAAACTCCGATCTTCAAAAATTGAATCTTATCTACTTATTGCACAAAAACTCGAATTAATCAAACTTCCACAAACCAAGTTTGTTAAACTCAAGTCTCCAATTTCTTACACAATCCAAACTTGCCTTAAGTTTGTATACGTGAAGGTTGTAAGTTGCGGTTGGTTTGCGCACGCAAGGAGTCTGTTGGTGATTGTACACAATGAGCAATATTTGTGGTGACATTAACGTGGGGTATTAGCTCAAGGTAGGAAGTTCGCTTGTCACAAACCATAATTTACAATTGTCGAAGTGGATTGAGAGTATGTTAATTGCCTACATAATTTGAATTTAAATGCAATAAGGTACAATGCAGGGATTAATTGACACTGCTCAAGTCGTTTGGTACTTACTTTGAGAATCACGTTCTTGTCAAGCTCGTTAAAGTGGACTGACTTGAAACTTTTGTCAAACTGTGACATCCTGATACATTATGTGACTATAAATTTCAATATGATATAAATTTCATATATTTGTTTATTTTCCATGTGCCGTCAGCTTGCGCACACTGTTTTTGCTATACTCGCCCATGTTTCAAGTTCGAGCGCGCTATTGAGGGGACCAAGTCGCTCGACCGCATCGCTCATTGGTAGGCTTCAGGGGTCTCGAAAAAAATTTAAATCCCATTCTACCCCCCTCAAGTTGGAATCAATTCATGTGCACGTCAGGTTTGCCAAAACAAAATTTATAATGTAGAGATGTTGAAAAGAAATAGGATCTGTGCAACATTCGCTCAAGATTATAAAGATTAATACGACATCTTTTCTTTTTAAGTCAACTTTATTAAAATCAAAATAGTAAACAACATCCAAAAAGTTCCGAATCGAGAGGTCCAATGCAATTGTCCCCCTCGTGGGCAAAAAAAAACGTAATGTTGCGTGCTTGACGCAGGAACCACTTCAATTGTTTGAAGTTTGAGATATTTTTAATGCACGTCTTAGAGTAGTAAGAAGATTTTATAATACGAGGCAGGTTTGAATATGAAGGGGCGTGATATATAAGTGCTCAAAGATCACGTGCGTAGGGGACTGACTGGTACCTAACCTTCCTACTTCTAGACTTAGTTTTCTCCTAGTCTAATGAAATGAGTTTGTATATTCTTTAGCTTAGCTTGTTATTTACTTAGCTTGCAATCAATGGTCTACTTTGTGGTGTGGGAAAGTTAACTCTAATTAGGAAGTGACTACTTTGCATCTCAAGTACCACCTGCTTGATCCTAGCTTAGTGACGGAAGGTGGGTGGGAGTCTAGCAACACTTTTGTTATGCACTACAATGACTCTAGCATGCATGATTTGAGCTATGTAGTGCGTTCATGGCTGTCTGCTTTAACTCTAAAATTCTATTTCGAGAAAGAATTGGGATTTTAAGTTTGGATGACTTCAGGTATTGTTAGGTGTATACTTCTTTGAAACTGGTCACATGTGAACCTTTAAATATATCTGCACTCCAAACTGAAATCTGATTCATCAGATTTTCAGATTGTAGGTCGTACAGGTTTTCAAGGCAGTTTCGAGTTGCCAAAGGTTAAAAGTACAGCGACAATGCGAGCGTTCGATGATTTCAACTAATGACACAAGCAGATACAAGTCACAAATTAGAGCTCGACCACATGCTACAGTAATTTCGACTATAGGGTACACAAATGTACTGCAGGGAAGTTTCAAAAGTATGAGCGGCGGCAACCGCCTCCAAGTTGTTGCACCCAGTTGCACTTGACGTCACTCGTGCTGTAGTTTACCACGCGACTTGTGAGTCTGCCGACTAGGCTCGTCACCTAAGGGATAAGACAGCCGTCAGAATAACTGTCCGGACTTGGCGGTGAAGGACTTGAGACTTGGCTCGCGGCAACTCGTGCAAGAATTGGCGAGAAACGCAGGAAAATGGTATCCTATTTGCGCCGACTTCTGGTAAGGGAGGCTGTGTAGACTGGCACTGGTGTATGTGGTGTATACGTGCGTTATTAATGTACGTCAAAGCCCGCCGACAACTAGCTCTGACCTGCTCGATACATGCAGATGGAGGGCGTGACTTCGCAAAGAGGTCGTCATGGCATGAAACTTGGAAGTTGGAAGTCATCAAAGGGGAGGGGGGCAGGGGGGGCGTGACTTCGGAACCTGGAAGGCGTCGCATTCCAAATGTGTTCCAGGAACGTCCGATTGACGCCGGTCCTAAGCGGTAAGATGCAATCGCGTGCCAAATATGAAGGTGAAGCCGTCCGGCGACATACGGATCAGAAAAGTTGGCGCCAATGTTTGCGCAAAGTGATGTTGTCACACAAATATATTTAACGAGGTTTTCCTTCAGTTTTGTGCGTATCGAGGTGTGAAGCTGGTTTCTTGAGCAGATCTGATCATCACTGCGGACGGCTTGAGGAAAGTCTTCCGAGGGCGATTGTAGAGCTCCTCACATTTTTATTAAAGTTAGTATTTGAAGAGGTGCATTGCTGCGACAATGGCAGCTATGGATATGGATCTGGGTGGTGCCTCGGAAGGAAATTTAATATACCTGTCAGAAGCTCAGAGTGGCATGTTTCATCGATGTACATACAAGTGCCAAATTGACCATGTGTGCGGCAACATCTTCCGGTATTCCTTTTCACCCTAGACTGCCTCTTTGTAGTCGTCTGTCTGGTCATTGTTAGTAAGCTTCCCTTCAAATTTCAGCCGTTTTCGTTCTCACTCATTCGGGCCTTTGTGCTTCAATCCGCATCTGCTATGAGCATAAGTCCATACTCATTCTCCATGATTATCAACCTACACCTGCATCGGAAATTATAAAAATGGCGATGTGGCCAGAAGTGGAGCATCTACTACAACGTTGTCTAAAGCCACAAATGTTTTCACTATGATTTCCGCTAATACGAAACGAGTATTACGCGTTGTTGTGTTAGTAATTTGAAAGCATCGCTACTGGAGCATCTTACTCGAGTAATTGTCCACGCGATGAAGTTTATGATGTTCCTAGCTATTTTGTAGCTGGCGTAGGCTCATTCATGCATTGAAGTAGGTGTACGGTATCCTAAGCAGCGACTCGGATGACCCCTGTGAAAGTTGCATACCGTCATATTCCCAGAAAGAGAGCCCATTTTTGTGAGCTCTATTATTATCTCAGACACCAGATTCACGCATTCTAAGACTTAGAGTTCAGGTTATGATATTTCCTTTATTTTTTTTGTTAATGTTCTCACTGAACTTTTGATTGCCATGCAGATGCTTTTCAAGCAACACTACCCACATCTGCGATATGAATTGTAACCAGAAAATTGTCTATGACAATTACAGCACCATTTGCATTATGAGTAAGCGCATTTCTCCTCATACTGCAAGTGACTTGGAGAAATTGAGGTCCATCGTCTGCAAACGTGAAAGAAACTACGTTGAAAGCTGCAGCTCTAAGCGCCAGACTACTTTACTTTCTCGAAAAGGCAGACAGCTGGCTATTTGCAGTTAAGTCGTTTCCGGGTATTCTGTTTCAAGTTTGAGGCTCATTGAGTTAGGTTCTCATGTCAATCAAAGTATGCAGGAGATGAGCAGGGTAACATTAATAGATGCTCAAATGGACTTTAGGTTAGAAAAGCTTAGAATAGGGTTCTGTTTGTAAGCACCCCAGGTATAGAGGGTAAGGGCTATGCAGCTCTAGACAACTAGTGGATGGGAAATTACATATGCAGAAGAGGATTTTGTGTAAGCTCCTAGAAGGTGCATTTTTCCTATTAGTGTAGGGTGGGTGGTGGGAGCATATTCAAATACTTTTTAAAAGTCGTATTTTGCTGTATCAAGACAATGTGGGTGCTATGTGACACAGATGCCATAGCATTAGGCAGGAACCATTGAGGCTGAAGAGGCAAACACACTAGTTCTGGCACTGTAATGATAGTGATACGTGTTGGGTCCATCAAGGGCTTCATAGGTAATAAGTCCAGTCTGCTTCAATGAAGCCTTACAGCTGGCCTCAGACAGCCTACATTAGAGGCCCTTCGGCATTCATCTCGACTCTAGGACCCATTTTGGCTGTAGTTCCGAGCATGTGAAGGTCTTGTACTATTTCTCAGTGGCTGTTCAGCCATAAGGTCCTAAAAATTTCATTTTCTCAAACAACTCAGCTTGCTGTTCTCTCTTAACTGCGCTATTCTTATGTGCTCATGACTGAGGACTGGGTAGCTGCATATCTGGAGGAAGGAATATGTTCAGCTTTGAAGTAGCCTTTCAATTGGAATATTTAACGTAATTGCAAACGCGGGTGATGCGTAAGTGTGGCGTAGATCCTGTATGTTGCATGATGAAAGAACAAGTTGAGTGGTGCTAAATGAATATGGCTGGCACGAACAAATACTGGCTCTCCTCTCGAAGGTTCCCATCAAAGCATTTGTTTGACAATTTGTGTTCAAATTGCCTGATTTCGAAAGAAAGAAGGTGATTTTAGAAAGAATAGTAGGAGTAGTAGTATGCTACAACATTGCGCGTCATCTGTTCTTGTCTAGTCCTTTCCTACATGCTGCTACGCTTATCTGTACTTGACTAATTAAGAACAATACAAAGAGGTCAAAACAACTATATTCCAGCTCCTAAACAACACTATGGATTGGCAGCTGCTCTCTTGCTGTGTTGAGATTGTCCGTCGAATCGCCGCCGTTGGTTACTACCAATCGACAAAACATATTGTAACACTAACAACAACAACCACACTATCGTGCATGGCGAAGACTATTGCTGCCACCAACTTTGTTGCCTGCCTCGTGCCTCTCCCAGTGGAGTGGAGGGTTAGAGGGGTGGGTGGGTGGGTATGTGTAGCAGCTACCTTCCTGCTGCAATGAGGCTTCTTTGCAACGAGAAGCCTTATGAGGGTTTCGTTTGTCGATAAGACACAACACTTGTGAAATCGATCAAATTTGAACACTTGTCAAACTTTGGTTTGCGACATTCATGTCGCAAACCTTCAACTTTCTTTGACTTGTAAGAGCCCACCTCAATCACGAGGTGTTAGATCCAATATAAGTTGATGCTTGTCAAGATTGGAAGAGGTGATATAGAGTCAAATGAATGCACTTTGCCACTCATACAACTTGCGTGAAGTGACATACGTCCAATCTACCATTCTGACCATGTAGATTTCATAACCTTGTCATTGACGTGTACAAGAGTTAGATATAGTAAAACTTGTTGTTGTTGTTAATGAACAATGCTCAGACATAGTTCCAATGTCAAATTCATCCATGTGCTTTGATTTCATGACATTAACGCTTAATATGTACGTGAGTTGAAACTTCAAAAGTGTGTCGTGCCAACCCGTGTCGGTACCCTGGGCACGTGTGAGAGTTGCCTGCACGTGTGCCGTTGACCTGGTTGATGATCAAGGGTTGAACTTGCACGTGTGTCGGTGGCTAATTGGACCTCGTTGACTTTGCTCCCATGTTGACCTGAATTGGCAAAAGCCAAGTCCTTGATCACCAGGCTAAACGTCACACATTTAGCTCACTTACGTCCTTCTATTTCAAAGACGTTCATTAATTTGCAAAAAGTTTTGGACACCTGAGTTCTCCCCACCCTTTCAGCTTGGGCGTCGCGCACCTTACCTGAAAACTATTTTTGCTTCCCAGCCTTTCGGTCGTGGGGATTTGGCATGAAATCAAGGCATTCCTCTTGCCCTGCCAATGCAGAAAGTAAGCCACCTAGTAGTGCACTAATCACATGTCACCATAGCCTCTTGATCGTTCAGCACTTTACAACTGGCACAAGGTGTAGCTGGCACCAATTTCTTGCACTCAACTCTCATGGTGAGATCGATGTTTGGCAAATGGCACAACAAGCAGTTTTGCGCATGATCTTGGATGATTTTGCCATCTTCCGATTTTAGCACGCCATTTCCAAATGCATGTTTGACTCGTAAGATTACTGCACTGAGCTGGTGTCGATGGTGGTTTTGGTCATGCCGCTTCCGACAAACGAAGTCTTCCTTCCTGAACTGTGTCATTTGCAGCTGATAGTTTCCATCTTGGCGTAGCGCTGAGTGTCCCGCTTCTGAGCAATTTTCAAGTTATCAAGAGCAGCTAACATCATGCGCCTAATGTAATAATACCTTATGCACTCAAATGACATGTTTCGGTGCAGCAATCCTTTTAACAACTCGTAAGGGTTGTCTAGGCTTCAGGTTGATTGCTGAAACACTAACCCATAATCCAGCCATGGTAGGGCTAAATTCCAGTCATGTTTTGCACCATTCTTTTTGCTAGACCATCTGCTTGCGAATGATCTGTTAAGGTAGTGCGGTGGTCAATAAAATACTTGTACAATAATTGCTAGAGCATTCCTTAAAACTCAGACCCTTGGTCTGTCAGCACTTCTGCGGGAGCTCTATGCCGCACAATTGCACACATAAGAAGTGCTTCTGCATTTTCCAAACTTTCCATAGTGGTAAGAATTATCACCTTTACCTACTTAATGAAATGCTCAATCATGACCATGATGTATTTATTGCCTCGCTTTGATGAGGGTAGCTCACCTGCTAAGTCATGACTACAGCGATAGTCTAGGCCCATGATCAGCAATGGTTGCAATTGCGGAGGCTGCTGTGTGAAGCCCACCTACTCTCGATTGTAGCTCTGACAGGCCTTTATCACCATCTTATGCGTTCTTGGCGCACACACTGGTGTTCGTTCTAGTTTTGTCCACGTCGTTCCTTTCCTAGCTGTCTGGTGCATCATGGCCATTGCTTGCCCCATCGTTGGCAGACTCACCTGTGGCTTGGCTCGTCCTCCCCACCTGTCGAAGGATGTCGGGTTTGCCTGATGTACACGTCACACATCTCGCGTGACGAAGTCAACGGAACCTTGCCTACAATACAACTCAGGTCGACCTTGTCAGGTTGACCCGGCTTGGTCTTCTGCGGGTAACGATGGTCCATGCCGTACTTTGGCTCGCCGCGACTTCCGCCGCGCATGTCAGACTGGTCATGAATATAAGTTGAATTTCTTATACGCAAAAGTTTAGTTGCATAGTGAGCTTCACGTATACTTGCGAACATGATTGCACGAAACACACTTGCATGTACGCACATTTGCACGTATGCACCCACATTGGCTGGCACGCGAGCACCGATACGCCAGACCCGCCCAGGACACGCCTTCATGCAAGTTGATTTGGTTGCAAGCACGTATGGAAGCAGTTTCAAACGCATGTCGTGCCTAACAGTGTCGGACCCCTGGCGCGTGCGTGGCTTCTCAGCACGTGTGCCTTCGACTTGGTTGACGTGTCGGTGCGTCGTTGCACGTGAGAATCGACCGGATTGATCGTCCCTTGCACGTGTGTCGGTGACAGTCTGGTTGGGGTTTGACCCATTCCTGGTCTTCCTGCACTTGCATCATGCGGTGGGGCATCCCACACTTAGTGCTTCCCATGTTCAACCAGTTCCTCATTCAAGACTTAGCAGAAATTTTCAAAAAGATAGCTTATCTTCAGTTTCCCTTACAAATAGGACAGAAGCGTCTTACTTCCACACAGGCTTTCGCCCAAGTTGAGGGTTTACAGAATGAACAAGTTGGTAGTCTGCAGAAATCACGTCTAAGCAGCTTAACAGGCAATGTCAAGCTCAGAGAAAATCGCCCCTCAAGGCTTTCGCTTAACTTCCACGAGTCACAGCTTACAAAACTCTGAACTGCACATCTATGCTGGCCTAGTCTGAGTTCTTCGCTCAACACCGCGCCTTAACAGCTCTTCACTGCTTGGCTGGGCTCACTCAGTTCTTTGCTGAGAGCTTTTGCTTGTTAATACTACTCTTGCTATCAGCAATTCGACAATGGAGACTTCTGAGAACTTGGAAACTTGGAAACTAACACAGCACTCACCATTTTAAGTGACCCTCGCACGTTGGTGGCGTTTGACCCAAATCTGTGCTAATCTCCTAACAGATTCTATTCTGCAGCTCTCTACTTTCTACCAGCGAGATCCTCCCTTGGGAACTCCTGAGGTCTAACCTTTCTATGATACACTTTAGGACGAAATCTTCCAGCGTCGGCAGAAGCGTGGCGCCCTAGCTCTTCTATGGCCTTGGGAACTCCTTCTTCGTCGCGCTCCTTCTGCTTCTTTAGCTTCCTTTGACAACGATGCGGGCAAGAATGAGGCAGCTTCAGGCAAGGCTCGTGCCATTCACAGGCACCACACATTATCCTCTCTCGAGAATGCCAGTGCTTAGCCACCGCGCTTAGCTTGCATGCCGTCCTTACCCGGCAGTTCTCTCACACCTTAGAAGTTGTCATTCAGCATGCATGCATGCATGCATTGGGATTGTTGCGCGTGACCACTTAGCCTTCCAGCTGACAATCACGCCTATGTGGCTGGCTGACAACGTTTAGGATGAACGCTCAGGCCGTGACCAGTCACCTGAGGGCCTAGCCGAGGCGGCACACAACGCCCTTTGCAACATCCCTGCTGTACTTGGCTTGGATAGCCGATTGATCAGTACCTTTCTTGGCACTTGCTAGTCTGGCTCATTGCTGGTTCCATGTCCCTAGCCTTTCGGCTGACCACTCGGTCCACATCCCCATCCCATCTGGGGTGTGGGTGTGACGTGTCGTGACCACTTTGACAGTGACGACAACTTCAACATGGCCGATGACTCGGGCCTCTGGTCGGTGAGTCAATGCTGACTTCCCGTACCTGGGCGGCCGTGACTTGCGCTGCGCGTGCGGCATCGTCAAGTGGATAGCAATCGCGACAACTGTCGTGCCTAACAACGTCGGAACCCTGGCGAGTGCGTGGCTTCTCAGCACGTGTGCCTTCGACTTGGTTGACGTGTCGGTGCGTCGCTGCACGTGGGGATCGACCGGATTGATTGTCCCTTGCACGTGTGTCGGTGACAAACTGGTTGGGGTTTGACCCATTCTTGGTCTCCCTGCACTTGCATCATGCGGTGAGGCATCCCACACTTAGTGCTTCCCATGTTCAACCAGTTCCTCATTCAACACTTCGCAGAAATTTTCAAAAAGATAGCTTATCTTCAGTTTCCCTTACACCTCTCCCTTTCACCTGAGGCGTCCTTGCCTTTCTGCTGAAAGCTTTTATTTCCTGGCCCTGTGGCTGGGGGTTTTGGGAAGGCAGTCAGGACATTCCCACTATCCTGCCATAATCTCCTCTTCACCAATGCAGAAGGTGTGCCAACGGCACCACACTTATTGCAGGTTACCATTGCTTCTTGATCATCCAGCACTTTGCAGCTGGCACAAGGCGTGGCTGGCACCAATTCCTCGGGCACAATCTTAAACGTAGGATCGATATTTGGCAAATGGCACAGCAAACAATTCTGCACGTGATCTCTCATGGTCTTACCATCAGAACCTTCCAGTTCCAACACACCATTGTCGAATGCATGTTTCACGCGTAAGATCACTGCACCTGAACTGGTGTCAATGGTGGTCTTAATCTGGCGCTTGCGGTATACGAAGTCTCCTTCCTGGAACTGCGTCATTTGCAAGCGGTAGCTCCCATCGCGCGTCTTGGCGTAACGCTGCGTGTCTCTTTTTTGCGCAATTTTTAGATTGCCCAGGGCAGCAGGCATCATGCGCTCAAATAACGCCTTACGGCGTACCATAACCTTAGCAGTTCATCAGGGTTGTCCCGGTCTTTCACCTGCTCAGTCTCCTACTTGATGCTGCAGGGCACAACTGGACTTCTGCCAAACAAAATCTGATAAGGCGAGTAATTCGCCAAAGCAGCTTGCTTGCTAAATCTGTAACCAATAACCAGCCATGGCAGGGCCAAATCCCAATCACGCTTATCATGCTCAAGGCAAAATTTGCGTAAAGCAGACTTAATGGTTTGCACCATCCGTTCTGCCAGACCATTTGCTTGTGGGTGGTCTCTAGACGTAGCGATGGTCAATGAAGCATATGTCCAGGAGTTTCTGAAAAAATCCTTGGAACTCAGACCCTTGGTCTGTCAGCACTTCTGCTGGGGCTCCGTGACGTACAATCACACCATTGAGGAGCGCTTCCGCGGTCCTCAAGTTTTCCTTAGCGGTTAGAGGCACCACCTCTATCCACTTAGAAAAATGCTCAATCATGACCATAATGTACTTTTCACCTCGCTTGGACAGCGGTAGCTCACCTGCGAGATCGCAGCTCCACCGATAGCCTAGGCCCATGATTGACAGAGGTTGCAGGTGTGGGTTTTGCTGCGTAAAACCAGCCTTGACGCGATCGTAGCTTGTATAGGCCTTGATCACATCCTCACACTGCTGCTTCATGCCCCTCCACCAGTAAGACAGCTCCAGAAGACTGTATGTCTTCTTGACACCATAGTGTCCAGTATTCTCATGCATTTCCTGCACCAGAGCTCGTCTTTTGGTGGGTTCTGGCACTAACTTCTCCTGACCAGTTTCTTCAATCTTGAAGAGGTTATTGCATTTCCAGCAAAACCTTTTAGCTCAATGGCCTACCTGGTCCTTTTCTTTTGCCGATAATCCTTCTATATGGACTCCCGTATTCAACCAATGCATAGTGGCTTGATCTTTCCAGATCTCTGGATTGAACAAAGGTAGGGACTCAGCTTCTCCTGATGCTACCATTCTAGCCATTTCGGCCAGGCAGGCGGCCAATTCTGCTGGGCTGCTCGGATCTTCGTCTTCTCGAGCTCCTGTTCCGTCGTCTACGGATGGGTTCGGATTCCTGCTGAGTCTATCGGCGTCGTTATTGAGTATACCTACACGGTGCATCACTGTCATCTGCTACTCCTGGAACTTGAGAGCCCAACGAGCCAACTTACTAGTGAGGTCTCCATTCTTCATCAGCCAGAGTAATGGTGAGTGATCTGTAATCAACGTGAAGAATCTTTCCCATAGATACTCTTTGAAATGTGTAGCAGCCCAAACCACTGCCAGTAGCTCTCCTTTGTAGGACGAGTAGTTGCTCTTTGCTCGGTTGTTAGAGCGCGAGGCATAGGCAATGACGTACTCCTCTCTAGGACTTTCGGCCTGGGTGAGTACTGCGCCAATTCCCACACGACTCCAATCGGTGTGTAGATTGAACGGCTTGGAGTAGTCAGGTGTTCGCAAGATTGGGGCTGTTACCAGCCGCTCCTTGAGCTTGTTCATGGCCTTCTCCCGGGCTTCCGTCCACACAAAAGGTACGTCCTTTTTCAGGAGTTCTGTCAAGGGTTTAGCAATTTTGCTACAATCCTTCACAAATTTACGATAGTATCCGCTTAGCCCTAACAGAGCTTTCAGCTTAGACACATTCGCTGGTGCAGGTATCTTGTAAATGGCTTCAGTCTTTACAGCCTGAGGGGACATAGCATTGTACCCATTGAAATGAATCGACTTACCAAATAGGTGATTAACAATTAATAAAGATCTTCATATCAGCAAGTAATCTTTATGGTATTTTTCGTTGACTGGTTAAACGGCAAAGGACAACACACTAGCAGTGAATAATACTCGTAAGTCAAATGCGAGTAAACTAGCATCAATAATGCAAATCAGTAAACTCATACATAAGCAAGGTTGGAAGACAGTGCGTACCAATGGCTTCTCGCCTTGGATTCAGATCTCTCTCAGTAAGCTGTACAAGAGAGTTGGCCTCGTTTCCGAATGCCAAACTCGAGAGCAATGCCTAGCATATGTACATGGAATGAGTTTACTGTTCAACGGCCAGTGCGATGGCACCGCCTACCCGGGAGTTAACCACGTTGGTAGGACCTCGGTTAACCAAATCCACCGCCATCTCCCATCATCCCGAATCGCCATCTATCATAGGGATGTCATCTGGCCATTCATCTAGCATACCACACTCAGATGCATATCGAGGCAGTTCGCTGCTACCGAGTACGGAAGTCAGCTGGCTGTCAAAGAATGTGTCAGCAAGCTGACTTAAGCTGACTTTAGCCTGCTGCTTCCGGCTGAGTCATTAAACTGATATTAAATATAAAGTCCAGCAGACTGATTATTAACTAGAGTTGAGCAGGCTGAAGTTATTTAACTGTTCTATTTAACTGAGTATTATATCAACCAATATACTGATTCATTACAATCCCTCCAACTTAACATGTTGTCGCCTCGACAACACTGACACGGGGTACATAGGTTTCCCCAACCGAAATTACTGATCCCTCTCCCATCCAGCATGCTGTGCCCTTGGCCCTCCGCCCTTAGGAGGGGGATGCCCCTGGGGCCCTATGGTCAGGGGAGTCAGTCCGCCTCCTGTCTTGGGGTCTTCTGAAGCGTGTCAGAGATGGAGGTTCCGTGTAGGGACCCGTCGGAGAACGCAGTAACTGTGCTGTTTTGAAATGAATCTAGCTTATTCAAGATTAATATATTTTATTTAAATATAAAAGATTAGAGATAGGTGGAAGCGTGTGAAATCAGGGAGCGATCTTCGCCCTTATGATGAATTCCGTTTACTCGTCTATAACCCTTGACTCACTTACCGTAGTGTGCCATAGTTGCACGCGAATACAAGGCACAAGAAAGAGCGAGCTTGAGGACTAGAGCTTCTCCTTTAGAAACTCATGACCTCTTGCCTACCAGGCATACAAGCATGTGTAAGCACATACACAACATCAAGGGACTAAATAGCAAAGGCGCTCTCATTCAGATGACCATAAAGTAGTTCAAACTCATCCCACTGACTTTGGTGCAAAAACCATGGAATCTGTCCGCTGTGTGACCCCAAAATGTCAGAGGGCATAATACTGTCAATACTACTTCAAATTGAGCAAACTCAATGGGAACGGCTGCATCTTGACGAGACCTTTCCGAAAAATCCTAATTTTCTCCATTTAAAGCGCAGACGAAGCAGCCATGTTAATTTCCGTGAAGGCTGGTCATTAGAACGAACCCAAAAAGTGCACACATCACTTGCAAGTAAAAATCCGACAATAAAGCCTACTGTCCAGAATGAGGGACCACGAATCCCAGCCTGCTATGTACCTAGTGACCACTTGGTTGACTACGGCGCAAGGTGCGCCGTTTCGTGGGAAACCCGTTAAGTTGGGACCCACGGATCTAGGTGTAACGACTATATTAATTGGTCGGTTGACTGAAGTCCTAATTGTTCAGTTGACTGACGACGGCTCCGCCCACCAAGGAGTTAACCACACTGGTAGGACATCGGTTTACCGAATCTCAGTCGACCTTTCGACTTTCAGTATACTACGGTCACATGTGCCAATCTACAAATAATAATCTAAATGAATGTATCTATCCTCAGCGTACTGAAGCTAAAGTATACTGACTAATATGAGGAGAGCTTACTATATGTCAACCTACTGATATTACACCCTATATATAATTGATACACAAATCTCAGCAAAGTATACTATGATACAAAAGTCATCCTGCTGACCTTCTCAACAAGTCAGCAAACTACTCTGTGATACAAAAGTCATCCTGCTGACATTTTTGACAAAGTAAGTAAACTCGCATAACATCGACATACATTCATCTAGATGAACTCGCACATGTGAGTAAATTGACATAATACTTTTTTAGTGTTATATTTATATATGCAATTAATTAAATATATTATGAACTGATTCATTACATGTTTCCTCCTGCACGGTCTGAAACTGAATGGAAGCAGCCTTCTCCTGCATCCCTCAAACTGACTGGTACATATACCGGCATCCCAGAAGGATGTCGCATGACATGAGCTAAGGGTACATGCCCTCTCTGCGAGGGAGATGCTGGCAGGCCTCTGGCTATTTCTCTAGTAGCCTCCTGTCTGCCCTGTCTGACTGGGTCTCCTTGCCTGGAGATGGGGTCTGTCCTTTGGCAGTTCCCAGCCAAGTGATATCCTCCTCTTCAGCGAGTTGCTGCAGGGCCAACCCCGTCTTCTCCCTTACAGGGGATGTGGCAGGTGTCAGGATCACGGCGGGGCTAGTGTCCTCCTCCTCGCCTTCCTCCTCGTCTTCCTCTGACTCCTCCTCCTCTCCGTCCTCGGGTTCCTCTGAGACTTCTGGGGTCTCTTCTGTCAGCTGCTCCAGTTCTTCCCGAGAAAAAGAATCCCACTGACCTTCCCTTTTTGGGTGCTGGTGGGGGCTGTTGAGTCCGGACCGCATAGGACCGCATACAGGTCCTTTTCCCCTTGCTTGCTTGCCCATTTGGCATAAGCGTGCTTCCCTTTTGAGAATGACTCTCGGGCCCTGCTTCTGTCCCCCTGCATTTCTTGGCTCATGCAGTCTCTGACTCCATCCAGTCTTGGGTCCCAAGCCGCAATGTGAGGGGGCAATACTATGTTCTCCTTTAGGTCTGTCAGGAAATCCTCATCCGTCGCCCTGTCATTCTGCTGGTCCCTCATGTTGATGGTCATCCACCGCCAATCGGTGGGCTTTTGGAAAAAGGCAGGGTCTGTCCTTTTAAGAGTACAAGGGTACCAGTGCCCTGCAAAGTCTAGC
The DNA here is from genome assembly GCA_009602735.1 of Mesotaenium endlicherianum. NCBI lineage: Eukaryota > Viridiplantae > Streptophyta > Zygnematophyceae > Zygnematales > Mesotaeniaceae > Mesotaenium > Mesotaenium endlicherianum. The sequence goes on along the minus strand of WELA01013572.1, from coordinate 175,826 downwards.
TGACTGGTTTCCTTGGCCAAGAATTCCCAGCTCCTTCTCTCCACCTCATTCTACATGGCCTTGAACCTGTTATGGAATGTAGAGTCCTTAAAGCTGTCTGCGTCCATGGGGATCATCCTGATGACCCTATCTTCCCCCCAGATACCAGGAATCGAAACAGCCCCTGCTTCGTTCACCTGGGCCATTGCCTTGGCCTCTCTGACCGTATACCCTATTATAGCGGCGTAATCGTGGTAGAGGAGGAGCCCCGTGCTGACCTCTATATACCTGTCAAAGTTTTCGGATGCCTCCCCTTCCCTCTGGAGGTTGTCCTTCTGTGACTCACTGCGACTTCTCTGAGCATACTTGAAGGCCTCCTCCAGTAGATCAAAGCCCTTGCCCAGTTTTGTGTAGCGGTAGCTGCTGATTCTCCTCTGCTCTTCTTCAACCTGCTGCTTCCGCTTCTCCTTAGCTTGCCTCTCCTCCTCTGCTTTCTTAACCTCCTCTGCAGCTTTTCTGTCCAGTTCTTCCTGCCTCAATCTGGCCTGTTCCTCCTCCTCCTTCTTCTTCTGTGCCTCCCGCTGTTGTTGGAGTCGTTGTGATTCCCGAGCGGAGATGGAGGATGATTCGATGTTTCCACATAATTGCAAGTATTCTGCATGTGGCTCTTCCGCCCTTCTCTTCCTCTTGAGTTCCGACTTTTGAGTCATCCTGCTCCATCATAAACACAATGCAGTTAGTGAAGTCATGATATTTTGCCGTTACTGAATGCCCTTGATGAAGAGGAACGCGATCGGGAGAGTTCCTAGTGTGAAATACCTGGTGTGAGTGAATATAAGGGAAAATTGAGGTAGAGAGAAAGTGAGTGTGAGCGCAGGTTGAGTGTGTAATATGGTTATCAGAGATTTTCCGGCTGATCCCAAAACAGAATACCACTCCCTCCAACTTAATTTTAAAGGTGGGTTGCCTGTCACAACTGTCACTGACTGTCACATCCCCCTCCAACTTATATGGAGACAGGACCTCCTATCACCTTCCCATGTCACTGAAGGGACAGTTAGGGCGGTGCCCCAGCCGCCCGAAGGTGGAACCGTTTCAACGCCCCTTTGGCATTGGTCAGCTGGTCTTTAAACTCCCAAGTGTCCCCAGAGGCATCGTAACCCTTCCATCGTATGAGGTACTTCATGACATATTTAGACGATCGACGGACCGAGCGAGCGTCTAAAATCTCATCGACCTCATATTCCTCAGGGTCACCGTCCTGGACAGCGGGGACCGGTCCCGGTTGGACAGGTAACCGACCTGTGAACAGTGTGTCACCTTTGATGTATGGTTCCAAGAAAGAGATATTAAAGACCGGGTGACCCTTGTAGTCCGCTGAAATGTTCAGTTTGAAAGCATTCTGACCGACACGCAAACTACCAAATACGGGCCGACCCAGACAGGGCCAAGCTTTTTCTTGACCACGCCAGGGAGGTACAGGTGCTGAGAATGCAGTTTGACTAAATCGCCGTTGGAAAATGTTAGCTCCCGACGGTGTTGATTAGCCTATTTTTGTTGGTTTTCTTGGGCTTTGTGCAGGTTTTGTTGGACTTCTGACAGGGTGTCAGCAAACTCTTGAGTTAACTGGAGGGAGACCGGGTTGTCAATCCCTTCAGGGTGAGTTAAAGATTCCCCTAGCACATCTAAAGGAGACTTAGGGACTCTACCCAGGCTGAGTTCAAAAGGAGTCTTGCCCGTTGACGCGTGCACCGCACTGTTGACCGCAAACTGAATCTGAGGCAACAGGTCATCCCAATTATCTTGTTTTTGGTTAATATAGGCTCTCAGCACCTCCTGCAGAACTCGGTTAGTTCTTTCAGTCTGCCCATCAGTCTGAGGGTAATTTGCTGTGCTGAGCAGCTGTTTGACTCCCATTAACCCCATTAAAGCTCTCCAGAACTTAGAGGTAAATTTTGAGTCTTGGTCTGAGATGATATTAGAGGGTAGCCCATGTTGGCATACTACATAGTTGTAGAACTGTCTCGCTGTTTCGAGTGCAGTTGCTTGGACAGTTGTGGGGATGAAAATGACCATTTTTGTCACTTTATCCACGACTACCAGTATCGAATCATGCCCATTAGCCGTTCGTGGCAGTGTGACCACCCAGTCCATGGATATAGTTTCTTAGCGTCCCGCTGAGATGGGCAGCGGTTGCAAGAGACCTCCCGGTGGTGTGTGCCTAGACTTATTTCTTTGACACTGATCACAGGACTGTACATATTTCAAGACCTCCAACAGTTTTGGCCTGCCCCAAATGCCCACCCAGTAAACTGTCATGTGCTTGACTCAATAAAAGGGACCAAAATTTCCACGTTTTTAGGAATGACCAGCTTCAGCCTGCCTGAAGTGGTTTCAGTCACCCAGACCCCTCCCTTGAGCTTATACCCGAGTGCAGTAGCACGACACACACCAGTAGTGGGGCTGGGCTCAAATGTCGGGTCCGAAAGGTAGGCTTTCCTAAGTTGTTCAAGGAAGGACTTTTTCACCTTTAGTGCGAGTGCACACAGGACTTTATCTTCAGCATGCTGACTAAAGTTCCTCTCTTGCAAGTCATGTCTTCTAGAGAGTGCATCAGCAGGATTCAACTTCCCTGGTTTGTAGTCGATCTGGACTTGGAACTGCTCCAGCATCTGGCTCCAGCGGTTCTCCCTCCTCGACAGCTTGGACTTCTTCTGAAAGTGAGTCAGAGCTAGATGATCTGTAATCACCTTAAAGGCCTTACCATGTAAGTATGCTCTCCACTGTTTGAGCACATGAATGATAGCTAGCAGCTCTTTATCATGCACTGAGTAATTAATCTCCGCTGGATGAAATTTCATAGATTCGTACAACACAGGGTGCCACTCCTGCCGTACCTTACCATCCTTTGTGGTTTTGTCAGCAGGCTGCAACAAAATAGCACCCATGGCAAAGTCGGAGGCATCAGTGACCACCTGCACGGGTTTGCTGGGGTCATACACGGCTAGCACTGGGGTAGAACAAAGGGCATCTTTAAGGGTCCGGAAGGCAGCCTGCTGCCCTTCCCCCCACACATACCCTATGTCTTTCTTAGTAAGGTCAGTCAATTTACTGGCCTTTATAGAATAATTCTCAATAAATCTCCTATAGTAGTTAGCCAACCCGAGGAAGGATCTAACTTCAGAGACATACTGTGGTACTGGCCAGTCCCTTATGGTCTGGACTTTCTTAGGGTCCACACTGATGCCCTCTTTACTGACAACGTGGCCTAAGAATTTAATACTTTCCTTAAAGAAATCACACTTTCTCATTTTAGCATATAACTGATTTCTTCTCAAAATGTCCAAGACTGTCTTTAAGTGTTCAGCGTGCTGAGTCTCATCTTTAGAGAAAATTAAAATATCATCCCGGAAAACTTGCACAAATTTATCCAAATAAGGCCTGAAAATGTCATTCATAGCACCCATGAAGGTCGCAGGAGCATTTGTCAGTCCAAAGGGCATCACGTTGAACTCATAGTGTCCATAACGTGTGTGGAAGGCAGTCTTGTGTTCATCCCCCATAGCAATTCTGATTTGATGATAACCACTCTTGAGATCTATCTTACTGAACACCTTAGCACCAGACAGAGTATCAAGCAAGTCCTCGATTCTGGGTAAAGCATACTTGTTCTTTACTGTAATTATGTTCAGGGCTCTGTAATCCACACACATCCGCATATTGCCATTCTTTTTCTTAACAAATAGGATGGGTGCACCGTAAGGTGATTTACTGGGAGAAATATAACCATTTTTCTCAAGCTCTGCAATCTGTATTTTCAACTCCTCACTCTCCACATAAGACAAGCCATACGTGCGCTGCCAGGGTGGCTGACTCCCAGGTAATAAATCAATCCTATGATCTACTTCCCCCTTAGGAGGTAGTCCTGGAGGTATATTAAATACATCCATGTACTGAGCAACAATTTTCGCAGCAGTTGGGTGCTCCGGAGGGCTTACCTTTTTCTCCATCACTTCTTCAGGTTGAGGAGGTACCTCTCTTAGCAGCAGACAGAACATTCTGTCTTCCTTCTGGTTCCAGCTTTTGACGAACTCCATTGCATTCAGCAACTTGCATCCTTCTGGAAGCCTCTTCTTTTCCTTCATTTGCCATCCACACAGGACAAGAGGAAGAGCACTGGTGGGTGCCAAGTCAGTCTGCCCATCACTGGCTCCTCTCACTTTAACTGTACCTCTGCTCCAACACACTTCAGCTTGATGTCTATTAAGCCAGGACCTGCCTAGCACGAGATCATAAAAGCCAGTGTTGAGTACCTCAAATGTAAGCGTTTCAGTTAGAACTGCAATGCCAGAACCTAACTGGACCTCAATAGGCTTGGTTATAACTCCTCCCGGGATACTTGAGGCATCTCCAAGGAATATTTTTCTATTCCCTTGGGTGACAGTAGGCAGCCTTAGCCGCTTAACTAAGTCCTTGTGGATAAAAGTATGTGACGCCCCTCCGTCAACAAATGCCCTCACCTTCCTACCTGCAATCATGCAATGCAGTAGGATAGGGGGGACTGTCTTTTCCTGACTTTCGCATTGTTCTCCTGACGTAGCAAAGAAATGTTGGACATCAGGTGGAACAAGAGCATCCAGAGTGTGCACTCTCTGGACGTCTATATTGCTGATGGTCTCCTTTATCTGTTTGTCAGGCATGCATAGTGAATCCAGTTCAGCAGGACCCATAATACCTGCTACGAGGGCAGCTAGTGACGACTCACTATCTCTAGCATCCTCACAGTCAGTAGACTGGATTACTGACTGTTGCTGTCTTTTAAAGGCTGGTCTTTTCTCACGATTTTGGGAAGGTGCTTGACCGGACACTGTTCTCTGTAGTGGCCCAACTGCTGACAATGGTAGCAAGTAGATTTTGCTGAGGCTGGTCTCGGCTTAGTCCTACCACCACCCCTTCCATAGCCACCTCGAGAGGAACCACCTCTACCTCTAGACTGCATAGCATTGTACTCATACTCATATTCATCACCCTGATTATCCTCAGCCTGGTCTTCTTCAACTGCATTGTAGGAACCGTGGGGCTTTTTGACAATCTTAGACACCAAAGCGTTACTCTGGCGCTTGTGATTGAACTGCTGCTGATCCCAGGCGTCAGCATCCTGGATCAAGTCAGCCAGTTTCTCATACTTTTTCTCAGCAAAATGACCAGAGACCTCGGATTTCAAGCCATACCTGAAGTATGCTATCCTATACCGTTCTGGCAAATCAGGCTGCTTCATCATGTTCTCTTGGAACTTTTGAGCAAACTCAGCAACTGAAGTGGTCTGCTTCAGTGTCAGGGAGATCATCGCATAGATAGCTTTCTCCTGCTGGTTGATGACATCAAACTTCTCATGCAACTTCTCGACAAACTCTACCCACGTAGGGTCACCGAGTTGTCGAGCCTTACGCTGTCCTTTCCAGTAAAGCCACCAGTCTGCGGCACTGCCTTTCAGTAGCGCACCGGTGTGCCTGACCTTCTCGTAATCTTGCAGTTCTGGGTAGTTCTCCAGCCACTGCTCAACATCCGCGAGAAACTTGATCAGGTAGTATTTCTGTTTCCCTCAGAATCATAGTCCTGGGGAGGTTTTGACTTGGGCTTACTAGGCCCTCGGCCACCACCACTAGTGGTTTGAGACCCCAGTTGGTCTCTGTCCCGCAGTAGAGAGATTATCATTCTTTTATCCTCCTGTTGGGACTGATACATGGTCGCCATTTGCGACTGCATTTGAACGAACAATGCTCCCAAGTCTACACTCTGGGGTGGTAGTCTAGCAAATGCAGCAGCAGCATTGGCATTTACTCGCTGAGTAGTGTCCTCGAAACTCCCTCTCGCTCCTGCAGCAGCAATTCCTGCCGCATTCAGCCGGTCACGTATTTGACCTAGGGGTACATTGAGTTGTACAGCAGGAGGTGGGTTCAGAACATTGGCCCTTGCTGCCATAAGTTCTTCAACAGTGCGCTCGTCAATTGGCTGTCCTTCCCTCCTTTTTGTATCTTCAGCGGCCTTTGCTAATTGTTTAGCTTCTAATCTGGCTCTCTCCTCCTCAGCTTGCTGTGCTGCAACTGCGGCAATAGCAACTGCCTCACCTGCAGCCTCTCTAGCTGCAGTATCTGCCACTGCTTCAGAATAGGTACGGGTTCCCGCTACATGGCTTTCCGCCTGGTTTTCGACATTCTCGTTATCCTGGTTCTCCATGTCTCGGGAGTTGCTAGTTTGAGACCTTGTCCTTACCATACACAGAAGACTGTGATAACTGCTCCGATACCACTGAAATGAATCGACTTACCAAATAGGCAATTAACATTTAATAAAAGATCTTTTTATCAGCAAGTAATCTTTATCGATTTTTCGTTAACTGATTAAACGGCAAAAGGACAACACACTAGCAGTGAACAACACTCGTAAATCAAATGCGAGTAAACCAGCATCATTTATGCACTCAGTAAGCTCATACATAAGCAAGGTTAGAAGACGGTGTGTATCAATGGCTTCTCGCCTTGGATTCAGATCTCTCTCCGTAAGCTGTACAAGAGAGTTGGCCTCCTTTCCGAATGCCGAACTCGAAAGCAATGCGTAGCATATGTACATGGAATGAGTTTACTGTTCAACGGCCAGTGTGATGGCACCGCCCACCCGGGAGTTAACCACGTTGGTAGGACCTCGGTTAACCAGATCCACCGCCATCTCCCATCATCCCGAATCGCCATCCATCATAGGGATGTCATCTGGCCATCCATCTAGCATACCACACTTAGATGCATATCGAGGCAGTTCGCTGCTACCGAGTACGGAAGTTAGCAAGCTGTCAAAGAATGTGTCAGCAAGCTGACTTAAGCTGACTTCAGCGTGCTGCTTCCGGCTGAGTCATTAAACTGATATTAAATATAAAGTCCAGCAGACTGATTATTAACTAGAGTTCAGCAGGCTGAACTTATTTAATTGTTATAATTAAATGAATATTATATCAACCAATATACTGATTCATTACACCGATCCTGTTGCCGAAAATCTTTGCAGCCTCATCGGATCCTACAGCACCAGCTATATGCCGAGCTATGTTGTCGGGTATTCTCAGGCATTTGCCCTTTTCCACCGCGGTGGGCTCTCTCCACACGGCGTCTCTTTTATATATGTCTTTGACCATTTCTGGTCCACCTCCTTTGAAGGCTCGGGATCCTGGATATGCTGTAAAGGTAGGCAGTACCACTCTTGGCTGACCTGGTTTGTAGATGACACACTGTGGATAGGAATTCCTCCACGTCACTGGTCTGGTATGCACCGCCAGTGCCTTTTCCACTGTCAACGCTGTTGGTGATCTGTAATGAATCAGTATATTAGTAGATATAATATTCATTTAAATATAATAGTTAATTTAGTTCAGCCTGCTGAACTTTAGTTAGTAGTCAGTCTGCTGAACTTTAGTTAATAATCAGTCTGCTGGACTTTTACATAATTATCAGTTTAATGACTCGGCCAAAAGCAGCAGGCTGAAGTCAACTTAAGTCAGCTTGCTGACACATTCTTTGACAGCCAGCTGACTTCCGTGCTCGGTAGCAGCGAACTGCCTTGATATGCATCTAAGTACCACCTGCTAGATGAATGGCCAGATGACATCCCCATGATGGATGGCTATTCGGGATGATGGGAGATGGCGGTGGATTTGGTTAACCGAGGTCCTACCAACGTGGTTAACTCCCGGGTAGGCGGTGCCATCGCACTGACCGTTGAACAGTAAACTCATTCCATGTACATATGCTAGGCATTGCTCTCGAGTTCGGCATTCGGAAACGAGGCCAACTCTCTTGTACAGCTTACTGAGAGAGATCTGAATCCAAGGCGAGAAGCCATTGATACGCACTGTCTTCTAACCTTGCTTATGTATGAGTTTACTGATTTGCATTATTGATGCTAGTTTACTCGCATTTGACTTACGAGTATTATTCACTGCTAGTGTATTGTCCTTTGCCGTTTATCCAGTTAACGGAAATTGCCATCAAGATTACTTGCTGATATAAAGATCTTTATTAATTGTTAATCGCTTATTTGGTAAGTCGATTCATTTCATGATCGCCGTGTAATGTCCTCCATTTCTCTCAGAACCTCAATAGACATGCCGTTGGTCCAAAATATTCTGGCCCTATGAGACAATCCTCCGTGCTTGGCGTCGTTGATTAGCACATGATGGCCCAAAGTGGAGTCGAAAATCAGCCATGGTTCTCCCGGCTTCATCTGCTTGTAATCCATTCCTGGATGAACGTTCTCAATCACAAACACAGGTGGGTAATAGTGCTGACGTTCCCGCAGCATGCTGATGATTTTCACCATCCATCCCCAGTGTTGTGCTCGTGGATTACTGAATCCCCTCCTGTTTCCAGCTTGAGAAAATGGTTGACAAGGGAATCCAGCAAAGATCCAATCAATCCTGTAGCCATACAGGTTTTCGGGCTTCACGTTCATAATGTTGCCTCCGGCGATGCGCTCGACATTGCTATATGCGGGCACCAACCCTTTAAAATGATGCATTTGCCGCATCTGATTCATGACCTCTTGGAATGCTTGAAAACCGAGGTCATCGTTGTCTACATACAGGACTTTGGCCACCTGTATTCCTCGCTGGATCAATGCTATGGTCCCAGAGCCAAGTCCGGCGAATAATTCCAACACCACCATTTCCCTTTTGCGGAAAGGATCTTTCATCCTGACAATGCCTTGCGGCAGCGGCTCCACTCCAGGCATCAGATTTGCAGAGGAGGTAATTGGGTAGGGTACTGGCAGCAGCTCTTGCGGGCCGTGCTCCCTATTACTCATTGTTTCCAGCTGCTTCATGACGCGAGATTGCCATACCAAGGGTGTTGGCATGTTGATGCTTGTATAGCCTTCCTCTTCTTGCTTCATGAGGTTGTCACTGGCTTCTGGGTACCTGTCATTAACGTAGCAGTCTAGCAGTCCGTAGTTTGCTTCTCCTATGCAAACCATTTTCACAGGAATTTATCCTGCCGGCTGTCTATCTGTTGGCTGGTAAGTCGCTCTCGATTTCCGTAGATCAATGATCTTACCTAAGGTAATCAGTGCTTCTGTTCCCAAAAGAACATCATAGTTCTCAGCTTTCGTAAATGTGCACTCCATGAATAGTGACGCCTCTTCAGGTTTCCCTGGATTTACTTGATTTTCACAGGCTTGCGGGTAATCCCACAAGACTTTGAGACTTGTCCTGAGGCAATTCTCAACTAAAAAGGACTCTCTTTCAGGTCCCTTGTCGTCAAACCTAGAGCTTTCACAGCTCGTTTTCCCAAAATGACTGGCTGTGCGCCTATATTCAACAGAATGTTGGGAGCTGCCCAGTTGTTGAAGATCAATGCACCATCCTTATTTTGCACTCTCACGGTGCTAAAATTTGTGGGCAGAGGCGCTATTTGCACCTTCCTTAGCTATATCCAGCTGATGTCTGGCCTCTTCAATTGTGAATGGGTAGGTGATGTGCAAATCAGCGAGAGAAAGCAAAGGAGCATGCTGGATCCGGTGTTCCACCAGAGCCTTCAGCTTCTCCAGTGAAAAACTGAATGTCTTGCGCGACCCGGGCCTAGTTTGTCGTAGCTGCGGGATCTCGTTTTCATCCAGAGTGATCCGAAAAGTCTGAGGAAGCTTCCCAGCATTCCTTGGCACCAGACGGTTGTGATCTCCTTGCTCGGCAGCCGTTGCATCCACAGCCTTTTCAGGCAGCCGCTTCTCGCCTTTGCAGATGGTCTTTTTTGCAATTTCTGCATCATAATAGACATTGGGCGCATTTAGTTTGGCAACTGTGCTTTCAACTCAGCGATTTCTGCACTCATAGCTTCATACTTCTGGTTACCCTTGCGGTTACCAGAGCCACCCTTTTCTTTCTTTTTCTCTTTGTCTGCCTCTTTCGTGGCAGTATTTGCCCAGGGCGGCTTTAGATTTGGGTTCTTAGACCAGCACTCATCTTCCGAGTGTCCCTTCTTACTGCAATGTGCGCATATCTGCGCTTTGCTAGCGGATAGTTGCTTAGCATCTGGGTACGGACAGTCTCTCTTCTGATGTCCTGATTTTCCGCAATTCCAACAACTCTCTGCTGTCTCAGCAGTGTTGGCGTGCTTAGCAAACGTATTGAAAGACCCGCTCTTTTTCTTAAACTAAAGCTTAGAGCTGTTGGCCTTAGGCGAAGAGAATTCCTCTCTCCTCTCAGGAGCCATAAGCGTCCTGGAAGCCTCTTCATACCATACTTTACTTTCTTTGACATTTTGTGCTATTTGAGCCGCCTCGTCGATGTCCCAGTCAATCCCGTGTTTTGCGGACAGATGTGGCTTGACTTCACGATCTGTTTCCTTGCCCAAGCACAACAGAAACTTGTCCGCCACTATTCTGGGCTCGTATATTTTTGCCTTTTTGGCGAGGTCTACTAATCTGGATTTGACCTCCATGACTGTCTCGTTCTTCTGACGAACAAAATGCACATAACGGTGCACCTTAAGACTGCGATCCTCTGGAAATTGTGCTTCAAGCAACTTGAAGAAACGACGCAGGCAATGCGTGGAGTCTAGCTGGTCATCCCCAACCTCCATATCCTTACGACAGCTAGCCAAGGCTTGCGCATGGCTTGCCTCTGTCGTGGCGTTATCGCTTTGCTGACCATTGAGAGGTGTAGCTCTGCGTGTTACTCGTTCCTGAGCTTTAGCAATCTTTACAGACAGTTGTGCATACACCTTTCGCAATTCTGCGACAGAGCCGGCATCATCATCTTGAGTGGCAGCCTTTCGCTGGCCCTCAGTGAGTTGCCTCATGGCCTCTGTTAATTCTTGTGTTAGTGTAGCTAAGTCTATGCTCTCCACAGGTGCAGTTGTCACTGTTCTTCCTGAAAATAAAGTGGACATTCGGGCTTTCGTAGCCTCTTTCTGGATTTTTAAATCTCTAGCCCTTTTCTGTTCTTTAAACGCCCATTCCTGGGTGAGGTCCTCATCCTTCCGGAATTGGCAATATAACAGCAGGGCATCCTTGTCCAAGTACTGAACCAAGCCTATAAATGCGACAGATTGCATATAAGAAGAATCCTTCCGAATCTTCTCAAAGAATTTTGCCCAATAGATCTCAACAAACTCTTCAAAAGTGAGACCATTTCCGCTGGTTCGTCCGCTTAAACACTTTGCAGACAGCTTGAACTTAGGATTTTCATCCCAATCATCACCGGCCATTTCGAACGGTGAACAGGACTAACTGACTCTTCCCCACACGTCTTGCTCTCTGCCCAAATCAGGTGCAAAGGCTCGTGCGTTATCTGGGTTCTCACCGCTTGCGGAGTTATAACGAGACTCGTCTCTCGACGTTTGCTCACTCTACCGATTGTCAGTATGCTCAGACGTCTCACTTTCTCGTGGACTCTGGCTAGAATCAGAACCTTCTGCAGGCTTCACAGAGTGGTAGAGTCTTCCACTCCTCAACCGCATATACAATTGAATTTCTCCGGGTCCCTTCCAGGTTGAACACCGGCAGCCTTCACAGGCCTCAATCCCCAACTGACTTGGGAATTCTTGTTCACCTGAACCAATCAACCGAAGTTCTCAGAAGTAGGACAAAAGCGTCTTACTTCCACACAGGCTTTCGCCCAAGTTGAGGGTTTACAGAATGAACAAGTTGGTAGTCTGCAGAAATCACGTCTAAGCAGCTTAACAGGCAATGTCAAGTTCAGAGAAAATCGCCCTTCAAGGCTTTCGCTTAACTTCCACGAGTCACAGCTTACAAAACTCTGAATTGCACATCTATGCTGGCCTAGTCTGAGTTCTTCGCTCAACACCGCGCCTTAACAGCTCTTCACTGCTTGGCTGGGCTCACTCAGTTCTTCGCTGAGAGCTTTTGCTTGTTAATACTACTCTTGCTATCAGCAATTCGACAATGGAGACTCCTGAGATCTTGGAAACTAACACAGCACTCACCATTTTAAGTGACCCTCGCACGCTGGTGGCGTTTGACCCAAATCTGTGCTAATCTCCTAACAGATTCTATTCTGCAGCTCTCTACTTTCTACCAGCGAGATCCGCCCTTGGGAATTCCTGAGGTCTAACCTTTCTATGATACACTTTAGGACGAAATCTTCCAGCGTCGGCAGAAGCGTGGCGCCCTAGCTCTTCTATGGCCTTGGGAACTCCTTCTTCGTCGCGCTCCTTCTGCTTCTTTAGCTTCCTTTGACAACGATGCGGGCAAGAATGAGGCAGCTTCAGGCAAGGCTCGTGCCATTCACAGGCACCACACATTATCCTCTCTCGAGAATGTCAGTGCTTAGCCACCGCGCTTAGCTTGCATGCCGTCCTTACCCGGCAGTTCTCTCACACCTTAGAAGTTGTCATTCAGCATGCATGCATGCATGCATTGGGATTGTTGCGCGTGACCACTTAGCCTTCCAGCTGACAATCACGCCTATGTGGCTGGCTGACAACGTTTAGGATGAACGCTCAGGCCGTGACCAGTCACCTGAGGGCCTAGCCGAGGCGGCACACAACGCCCTTTGCAACATCCCTGCTGTACTTGGCTTGGATAGCCGATTGATCAGTACCTTTCTTGGCACTTGCTAGTCTGGCTCATTGCTGGTTCCATGTCCCTAGCCTTTCGGCTGACCACTCGGTCCACATCCCCATCCCATCTGGGGTGTGGGTGTGACGTGTCGTGACCACTTTGACAGTGACGACAACTTCAGCATGGCCGCTGACTCGGTCCTCTGGTCGGTGAGTCAATGCTGACTTCCCGTACCTGGGCGGCCGTGACTTGCGCTGCGCGTGCGGCACCGTCAAGTGGATAGCAGTCGCGACACGCATCACACAATGCAAGCGTGCTCGAAAATATGCACGCTTCTTTCCTTCACACCCCATTCACACTCCTTTAGGAGGTTCATTAGTACATACGCACACAAATGAATACTCGCTTTAATTGCACGACCGTACACTCAGGCTTATATTTTTACGTACGCATACGTGCATACACATGTATGTTTTTCGCGCACGCATGTCCGGACTCCGCACTCATGCTCTAATTTTATTCGTGTAAGTAAAAAAAAGCACCCTTGCTTACACGAAAATCTGCGTCCTGCTTGGCGCTCATATGGCCTCTGGCACTTGGTAAACTTGAAAAGCTATTAACACGAAGAGGGGCCCTTCTTTTGGTGTATAATAACAACTGCGGATGTAGCAAGATGTGGCCCAAATGCATGTGGCTGTTGTTGATATTTCAACCATAGGCATTCCACTTCCGTGCAACTATACTCTGGGGAAGCTTCAGAGGGCACCTGTGCCATCTTCTTTTAGCGCCCATGACTGCGAAGGATCTGTCCTCTTTTCTTCCGTTCGACGCAGCTGAGACCAGTGATGGCCTGAAGCAGCCAGTCAGATGGGGGGGGCCTGTACGGAGCGCAATTGCAGCTCTTGCACGCGGCCCTCAGGCAAGCCATGTGGCGAGTGGGAAGGCACTAGGGCATGCTATTGTCGACATCGGCTTCAAGCTGGGCGCAAACAATGGCAATTGCGAACGCTTTGTTCAGGGCATGAGCTTGTTCTTTGACCATGTGAGTGTTATACGCGTGCCACGTGTACAATACAGCTCGACTGTTTAGTAATACGAGCTGTACTCTTGGCCTGCCACATTTCCCTTTTCAGAGCATGCAAAATTCTCTTGATGTTGGTCGAGGATGAGTATGTCAAAGGACGCGCCTGCCTGCATGCGACCACTAGCAGTTGATCACCTCGGAGTGTAGCAGCTGCATGTGCCTGTGCGCGCGTACTTCCCACTTCTAAAGCCCACATACTTCTCTGTCGGCACCCGGCGTGATGGTTCAGCTGCAACCTATCCAGGATTAAGCATATTTTGGAAGGCACGTGTTGCTTGTCCTCCACCTTCCTTCTCTCATGTGAGCATGCACGCTGCAGCTATAGCAGGAGCCCGCTGCTCTCCCTTGGGCCCTTGATTTTGCCTCATCATGCCATCTGCATGCTCTCCCGGCGCATGCATGCAGCTTCTGGACGGGGAAGAGTCACGGGCCTTCTTCGACAGCACGCTGCCGCGCATGGCTGAGCTGGTACTGAGGCTGCCCAAGCTGCTGACGGAGCCTGCCACTGCGCCACCTGGCGGTGGCAGCGCCCCCGTCACGGTGCCACCTCACCTGCGCCTCCGGCTGTTGCGCCCTCAGCAACCAGGTCTTGTCCTCATCAGCCAGGTGGGACTCTGCCACCTGTGCACGCGCGCCCACAACTTTCCGCACCTTTTACGACGTATATGACAGGAGAAGGAAAGCAACATAACAACAAAAGTAAGAAAGAAAAGACTCTGTATCCCCTGCCTGAGCAGCCGGAGGCATCCTTAGCCATAAGCTGTCAGCTGATCATGGCATCGTCCAGAGAATTATAATGACTTGTTTGATGAAAACACGTTAGAAAGGCTTCTGGTTTGCAACCCTTGTCTTGCCAGTGGAGAAGGAGGAGCAGCAGCAGCAGCAGCAGCAGCAGCATTGGGTTCAACTAACTGCTAAGGCAAGGTCATACGGGCCTTCCATAAGGCACGGCCCCTCAAGAGCTGCACCAGAGCCATCAGCCCTGAGAGATTGAGCTTCGGTAACGCTTCGCCAGGTGGCACTCTCGGGTTGCGCTGGGGGCAATGGTACAGGGGAAAGCGTAGCGCGTGCAGGAGCAGCCCCCCTCTCCTCTGCATCCACCTGTCTCTTGCCCGTTCGCTGGTGGCCAGGGGCCCTTCTATATACCAGCCTCCCCCGGGAACGCTGCACGTGGCCCATTGGCTCAGTGCTACTCGAGCAGAGAGTGAAGGCTGGCATCCTGCTGCTGGCCTGCGTGGTGGGAGTGTGAAAAGGGGGGGGGGGGGTGTGGTGAGGCCCGCAGCACTCACCCGTTCTGCTGTCTCCCTCTTCCTCTCACTCTCCCTCACCCTCTCCTTCTCCCACTCCCTCTCCCTCTCCCACTCTCTCCTTCTCCCTCTACCACTTACCTTTCTCCTTTTCCCTCTCGCCCTCTCCCTTCCTCTCACTTGTTGGTTCGTTCTCTCGCTTTCATTCTCCGTCTTCCCTTTCCCTCCCCCTTTCCCTCCCCCTCTCCCTCTTTCTCCCACTTCCTCTCCCTTTTGCTTTCCCACTCAGTCTCTTATCCCTATCCACCTCCCGACTCCTCCCTTTCTCCCTTCCTGCCTTTCGCCCTTCCTCACCCTCTCCTTCTAGCTCTCCCTCTTGCTCGCTCTCCATCTCCCTCTCCCTCTTGCTCTTGCTCTTCATTACTCTCGCATTCCGCCTCACTGTCCTTCTCCCTCTCCTTCTCCCACTCCGTTTTTCTCTCCCCCCTTGTCACTATCAGGAGCTGGCAGCGGCTCTGCTGGCGGGTGCCTTCTTCTGCGTGTATCCGGCTGCGGGACGCCCGCGGGAGGACCTGCCGGCCATCAACTTTGACACGCTCTTCGCGTGAGACCGCTTCCCACCCCCCTCCCCTCGCTCGCGCTTGTCCTGCCGTGGGCGTTTGCTCCTACTTCTTGGCTGCTCTGGCCGCCACCTGGTCCTTGTGGCTTCGTCCTTCCTGGCGCCAGCTGGACACGAAGGACACGCCAGCCAGAGATCCCTTGGGGTGTTGCAACGCGGACACGTGTCGTGCACAGCCTGTCAGCAAGCAACTCGCACGATGTCTTGAGGCCAGCCTGGACGTTGCAGGCATGACAGAGACAGAGCTGGGTGCTTGCCTGGGGGTGGGCGGGCGGGTGGGTGTGGGTGCGCACACGTGGCGCAAGTAGGGGGGTACATCGGCAGGCTCACAGCCAGGCGGGCAAGCTGCGCTGCCTCGTGCACTATTTCAGCAGGGTGTGCGCTCGCATTCCCCAGGGAGCCGTCTCCTACGAGCGCAAGGTGCTGCCCCTCGGTGGCCCCAATCAGGGCCCTCCAGGTGGCAGCATGTCCGTGCCCAGGATTGGCCCAGGTGGCGCTTTACCAAACCTGCCAGATGCTGCTTTCTGGAGCACCAGTCAAGCACCCCTCTGTCCCTTCGCGGTGAGCCTGCTCCTGCTCCTGCCCTTTGTGTGTGGCTCGCAGGCGACCTTTCGTGCATCTGCTGCTCGTAGAGTCTCTCTCTCTCTCTCTCTCTGTGTGTGTGTGTGTGTGTGTGTGTGTGTGTGCGTGTGCGCACATGTGCACCTGCCCAATCCAAGAGGATGCCTGGGAACGACAAAAACTGGGTGCAGGGATGGGACTCCAGCCCTGCCTGGGCCACTCATCATCTTCTTGCCACCTGCCTCTCCCCGCGTACTCTGCAGTCTAAGGGCAACCATGCCATGCCATGCGTGGGCGACAGGTCACGGACAGCGGGTGGATAGAGGACAGCGGCGCCGGCTGCCTGGAAGTGGATTTCGCTAACAAGTATCTGGGCGGTGGCGTGCTCAACTCCGGCTGCGTCCAGGTACGCGCGCACCCGCGTGTGCGCGTGTATGTGCGTGTGTGTGTGCGCGCGTATGTGGCCACTCTCTCTCTCCCTCCCAGGCGTGCCATGGCCCTGAGCGCGGCAGCTATGCGAGGGAGTAGCTGCCCATTCCTTGCAGCACCTGGCAAGCAAGTGGCATTGAGGCCCACGGCTGGCAACCAAGGTGAAGAGAGAGAGAGGGCGTCTCTGACATCAGTGCATGGCAGGCATGCATGCGACGGGGAGGGTGGGGGCGGCGGGGGTTTGCGCAACGTGTGGCCTCGCTCTTGCTGGCGCTCTGGTGCGCTTGTTGCTGCTGCTACATGTCGGTCAGCTGATCGGCCCATCAGCCACCGCAGCCACCAGAGCAGGGGGCCACGCGGCAATGTGCCAGCGTGCCCACGTGTATGCGAGTGTGCTTGCCAACGACCAAGCGTACACGTCCGCCCCACTCCCGCGCTTCTATACGATGACACGTGGAGGCTGGAGCTGGAGCCCTGCTTGGAGTGCAGCAAGGGCGTGCGTCTCATAAAGCTCCCAACAACTGCAGCGCTTGCCGTGCCGGAACGTCACGTTGCCCGCCACGTGCACGCTGCCAGCTGTCGTGCGCAAGTGTGATCGCCTGCGAGCTGTGGCTGCGAGCTGCAGGGGGCTGCCAGCAGCGGGCTAGGACGTCCGCTTGGCGGGCATGTCTTCCTTTCACATGTACACATCTCGTCGAAAACGGGGCTATCTCGCCTCATGAGGGTGTGCATGTGTGCGTGCGTGCGTGCGTGCGTGCCAAGTGGCGCAGGAGGAGATCCGGTTCGTGATCTCGCCGGAGCTCGTGGTGGGCATGCTGTTCCTGCCGGCCATGGCGGACAACGAGAGCATCGAGGTCGTGGGCTCCGAGCGCTTCAGCTGCTACTCGGGGTGGGTGCTTTCTTCGTCTCCTCCTCCTCCCTCCCTCCAGCCTGCAGTCTCGCTCTCCCCTCTGCAATCTCGCAGTGCCTGCCTCCACTCCCAGGACAGCACCGGAGGCCCTCACCCCGGGCGGGCGTGGTCTGGATCTGCTGACTTGCTACTCCTCCGCTGTCTGAGCTGCCCCAGGAGGGCCCTCTGGTGGTGTGGTGACTTACGCCTCGGCTCCCTCAGCTCCCTCCGCTCCCTCAGATCCGGCTCCCCCGTGAACAAGTGTGTTGTGTTTTCCTCAAGGGGTGGCCAGCGTGCATACGCTCCCAGCAGGCCAGTCCCGACGCAAGGCTGCTACTGAAGGGGGGGCGAGGGCTGCCGCACACTCTGGAGCCTTGTCAGCATGTCAGCAAGTCAGCATGTGAGGGGGGTGACGGGTGTGTCCTCACGTCACGTGCCTGGCTGCTGCACGCTTTCGCCGCTGCGGCCGTGTGCACAGCGCAGCTACGCATCGACGTTCAAGTTCGCGGGAGACTACGCGGACGCGGCGCCGCGGGACGCGCTGGGCAGGCGGGAGACGCGAGTGGTGGCTGTGGACGCGCTGCCCAACGCCGGCGAGCGCCAGTTCCGCCCCACGCTCTTCCTCCGGTACGCCCGTCTGTCATCACCTGCCTGGCTGGCTGGCTGGCTGGCTTGCACCACTCCATGGGGGAGGGTGTTTTGGGGGGGTGGGGGGGGGCTGCTCTGCAGAGCTTGTGCAATGCATGTGTCCCTGGGCAGCTTGCCAATGTGGGCATGGGCATGCACTTGTGGGATGGCGTAGGTGCATGGACTGGAGGTGGCGCCAGCAGTCCAAGGGGCGCAGGGCCACATTGGTGGGTAGCTGGGTGGGTGGGTGGGTGGGCGGATGGGGTTCGCAGTCTTGTCAGCTCTGATCAGAACGATCGGAACCGTAGTAATGGGGTGATCAAGTGGGGCGACCTGAACGAGCGTGCGAGAGAGAGGGGGAAGCTATCTCAGCAGCCAGCTCCACAGCCGAGACCTCACGCAGCCGCCAAGTCACAACCTGGGCGGATGCACATGCACCAGTGCAGGCCGGGTCTACACCTGGCGGCACCTCGTCGTCCATCCACCGATGAAGTGAGGGCATGGATCCGCCTGTGGGCCGGCAGAGATGCCGCACAGACGGCTGCCTGGCTGGCTGCTGCTCCTGTGTGCTGCATCATGATTGGTCTTCAGTCCTTTGTTGAGCGAACAATCAGAGCCTAATGGGGAGGGGTTGGGGCTCCGCCCTCTGCCTGCAGGAGTGTGAGAGTATCGAGGGGTGCTGATGCTGGTGGGGGGTGCATGCGCTGATGCAGGGAGGTGAACAAGGCATTCTGCGGCTTTCTGGACCACGCGGCTGTGCGGGGCTACTACTCGGGAAGGGACCACGTGCCAGATGGTGACAGCTATAGGAGCTCCGACGCAACGTCCGCAAGTCAGCTGCCTTTCAGCCCGTGTACGCCCCCGGAGCCGCCGCCTGGCAGCTCCTCGTGTGCTCAAGGGTCAAGTGGGGACCGGCTGAATATTGTCAGGGATGATGTGGCGGCGGTTGCCGCCCAGGTGGCAGGCGGCGCTTCTGATATGGTCGGCGTCATAGCCATGGATGTAGATACGGCTGGCCAGTCGGCGATGCATTCAGGGTCGAGCTTAGGGTTGGGAATGACGGGAGGAGGGGGGGCTAGGGGGGTTGGATCGAGCACCGCAGGAGCAGCAGAGGCCACGGGGAGCGTCAGACGAGATGCTGGAGGGCTCGGATTTGAAGGGGGTGAGGGTGCCCAGCGAGAGGGAGGCGGCAGAGCTGGGAGCGCCGATGGCGGCGAGGGGCGGGGGGGGGAGGGAGGGGCGCCGCACGCCCGGCAGCAGCGGCAGAGGGGCGTGGCCACGGGCAACTGGGGGTGCGGCGCGTTTGGCGGCGACGTGGAGCTCAAGAGCATGCTGCAGTGGCTGGCCGCCTCTCAGGTCGCAGCCCCCCCTGCCTGTCCTTCCCCCCCCGCCCCCCCCTGCCTGCCCCGTTTTTTCTGCTTCTCTCGACCTCCCCTGCCTCTGTCACCCCTGTGCAGGGGGTTGCACCTATGCCGTCTCTCAATGTGATTACATGTGTGTATATATCGGGAACGGCATTGCTTTGTCTTGTGAGAGTGCTGTGCTCCCCATGTCGGTGCTGCAGCTGCTCATACATGCGCATGAGCGACACACACTGCTCCTCCCGGCAGCACAGACTGACGGGGCTTGTGGTGCAACGCGGAGGCGCGTGCGTGCGTGCGTGCGTCTGTGCGTGCGTGTGTGCGTGTGTGTGTCAGGCGGGGCGGTCGCACGTGCTCTACTGCACCTTCAAGGAGGAGCGGGCGGCCCGCCTGCATCAGGTTCCCCGCCTTGCACCTTCTCCCGCGCTGACTTAGCTCGTGCTCTTTGGTCTCTGAGGACAGCCCCTCCCCTCATCGAGTTGCTCCACCTGCAGAGGGCCCTTGCACGCTTTATTGCGAGGCTGTGGTTGCATGCGTGTCCGTGCTCGCCCACGCGCGTGTGCAGCGGTCGCCTTCCCCTCGTCCAGGAACCGGACCGAGGTCAGTGGCTCCCATCCTGCAGGTGGCTCGTCCTGCCTGCCACACCTGGCACCGTGACACCTGGCATATGCGAGGGGGGGATGTGGGCACGCAGGTGACACTGTGGATACAGGCTGAGGGGTGGCAAGTGGGCGACCTGTGGGCCGCGCTGGCGGAGTACAGCTGGCAGCGCGTGGAGGGCTCCGCCCGCATGGGCTTTTTTGCCTGGCTCCTTCCTCCCCGCCCTTCTTCGCGCCCCTACTCAGGTGGGCTCACTCAGGTGTGCCGAACTTGGTCCGGGCTTGCCTTGCCGCATTGTTATTGGCTTCACCTTGCTGGCTGGCTGGCTGGCTGACGCCTTCTCCCGTGTCTGTTCTCCCTCGTGGTTTTCTCTCCCAGCACACTAGGGCTTCACATTCCGCGTGCGGAACTTATCCTTATATCTGGGAAGTGGTCACTCTCCTCCCAGGCAGGCGTGCCTCGCAGGTGTCGCGAAGTCAGCGCAGTCCCTTGTGAGCGCCGCACACAAGGTCGACGAGAGAGGTGCGCCTCCTACAGAGTCCGCATGCATGCTTGAGCACAAGCGCACACCCGCTCTTGCTCACTCGTGCATGGACCTCCTCTGCTCCTCCTGCTCATTTGGCGGGGCAGTCCACAGGCCTCGCCAAGTTGATATCAGCGTTGCATCGCTTCAACTTGCGAAGCAAGGCCAGGCTCCTGCTAGCCGCGTCCCTGAGTCATTCTTTTTCAACCCAACCACAACTCCTTCTCCCTCATCTTGAACGCAGAGGGCATGTGAGCTGCCATCCGCTGCGTGCTGATGGCCTGTCAACCTCGCCTCCAGCAGCCCGCTGCCATGGGGCAAGCGTCCAAGCCCCGTGACACCTGGCAGCCTCTCAAACACTTCACGACATTGCAAGTGCAGCAGCCTGCCAGTATGTGGATCGCCCCCTCCCTGCAGCCGTTCCCCTCGCTCAGGCTCATTGGCAGCTGACGGCATGGGCCCCGGTTGACGCCAAGTGGCTGCAAGTGATTCAGGGCCGGCTTGTACGGACTCGAGGGATGACGAGACGCGGAGTGGCTGCTGGCCCTTCCCGAGAGCGCCCTCTCAGGCACGCTGACTGAGTGCCACCTGGCACATGGGCGTGGGCTCGCGGGGGTTTTCTGACGTGCTTCCTTTCCGCCCCAATCTTGCCCAGTGCAGCCCTTACTGAGGAAGCTGCCCTCAGACATCCAGCTTGGTCTTCTTCTAGAGCTGCTGGCTTTCTTTTCTGATGCGAACGCATGCCAGCGCTGCCTGCTTATGGGTACATCAAGGCAAATGATGATGACTTGAAGACAAATTGTGAATCAGTGTCTGTGCAGCCAGTAGGGCTTCATTAAGGAGATTGAGGCTTGGGGCTGGCCAAAGGGGAGGGTAGTCACACTCTTTGTATAGGTGTCAGGGTGAAGGTAATCTCTAGCTCGGGGGATTATTGGAATGCCTAGGTCTAGGTTTCCGTGTTCCCAGCGTCCGCGATGATTTTTGAAGCTGGCAATATTGCTTCTGGCATTTTGTCAAAGTGCACGTTAGGCGTCAGCATGTTGCTCCATGCGCTCCATCTTCCATTCCATAGTTTTTGGTACGGCCCTGTTGGATCAAGGACGGTAGATTCCAATTTGCGACTCGCAATTATGTTGCGAGTCGAGAGCAACATGCTGAGAGCTTGGGACTTAAAAATTCTCAACAGTCAAAGAGCAAAACATGGCTTCAAAGTTGACATCGATACTCAAGTTGGATACGAAGAAATGATTTCATTCCCATTACATCATTGTACGCCTCAGCGTGTTTTTTCTTTGTAATCGCGGGGGCACTATACCAACATAAAGAGACATGCTCAGACATTGTACATTGGTCTGTGTAAGAGTAGAACGTCAAAAGACACCTGCATTGTCACTCAATCATACTTCGCATGCAAGTCTCCCCCTTTTCAACCATTAATACAATACACACATTCGGACACCTCACAATAGTTGGAGAGCTTACAAAAATAAGTACTTTTGACATGTTATGCAATTCAAACAATATTTTTTTGTGGAAACAACCATATTGTAGCTTTGTCACAGACCCTTTTTACTGATAAATGGCTTCAGGCAATCTCTTAGGCAAAGGATTGTACACAAAAAGTTGTCGAAGCTCAACGGGATATCACACATGGCAAGGGAGGGAAGTATCTTTAAAATGAGCCTGAGTTGCAAATCTCCTGTGGCTATTATATCTGCTAGTATATGTTCGCGCATGTATCCACTCTCAACATCTTGAAACTTGTCCACTAGTGCAGCCGAACCGTGTTAAGATATCGTATTTAGTGCGCTCATCACATTAGCGCAACAACGCGCAATCCCAACTTTTCTTTGTATCCCATTGGCCAATAGGTGAGTTGATGCCATATTTTGTCAAATCATCGCTCTTCACAAAAGATTGCGTTTTGCCGTTTTCAATTGCATGTTTGTGAGGCGTGCATGCTTTGCAAAAACTGCAGTCGACTGATTAAGCCTAGTCTTTAGCTGAGACTGTTTTACACTCTCACTAGAAGTGTGAAGACTGGAAGAACTGACCGATGCTGGTGAGCAATTAAGCCTGTCACTGGCAGCCATGGCCTTGAGCTTGAATTTGACACAGGAGGTTGTTCAGCTCTGACCGTCATCCCTGCAGTCACCATTGGTAGGTCATCAGCCTACAGGCGGCCAGATGCTTGACCAATAAGGTCAAATAAGGTCTAGCACGGACGGGACTGGACGGGACCACACGTAATGACCTTAAACCCCGAGGCGGGTGACGGGTCCCTCTGGTAAGGATGAGCGTCATGGTCGCACTGACATCGGCCATTTACAGTGGCCTACAGACATCTCTTGCCTCGTCCAGCCTCGTCTCTTCAATGTATCGGCAATGTGTGCGATCGACGAACTTTGGCCATCCAAGTTCCAACTGAACACTTCAAGATCCAATCATGTAGCGGAGGTTCGGCTGTCACTGTCAGATCGAGTGCCGTTGATTTCGAGAGTACTCGACAGTTAGTGGTGGTCAGGGTTTAAGGGGGAGGTTTGGGTCGATTTGAGTGGCACTTGGTGGCACTAAACAATGACCGAGACTGCTGGGGGATGACTGGCTGATGAAATTGCCGAGGAGGGATAATTGGAAAAAAATCTGAAGGACGCGTATTTAGAAATGGTGGCAAATCAAGGGACGTTCTGATCGCCAGTCGACGCCACAGAGTGTGACGCTACGCAGTGCGCTTTTGAGGCATTTTCGAAAACTTCGGGCCATATTCTCCTTCACCTCAAGGTGCAGATCTTGGGCCACTTTGCTGTGGGCCACAGGACATTGGCCGCTTTGTTAGCTTCACAGAGTGTATCTGGATGGAATCCGATGGACTAGGAGCAACTGGAGAGAAAACAATCATGCAAGCTTTTGCCGAAGCTAACCTGCTGAGCTGTGTTAAGCAACTTCGAGCATGCTTCGGGCTGCTTCGGCAACTCCGAGCTTATTTGGCATCATAAAACATACCAGGTGGGGCTGCCGTGCCTGATGTGGCACTTTTACACTTTCTTCCAGCTCCCGAATACTCCTGACTGCTCCCGACTCTATTTCAACAGCACGCTACATAGTGCTATATGGTCTATATAGTGTACATCACTGGCGAGTGGACAGCAATTGAAGGGAATTCTTTCTTCCGGGCAGTGGTGAAAAGTTACGAACAAACCAAACGTCGCAGAGATGTTACCTAATATAGCATATTATCGCAGATTTTGACCGCCCGCAGTGGTCCGGACTCCGGAGCTGCTGCTTTGCTTGGCAGGAAACAGGCTGTAGTAATGCTGTGCTGTGCTTCGAAGCACTTCGAGAGAGGGCAAGTAAAACTTCCCAGGTGGCGTACTTCGATTAGTCTAATCCAGATAGAATGAAAGATTTGCTTTTGAAGGGCGGCTAATCTATGCCCGTCTCTGAAATTTATCCGCCTAAAAATAGACTGCCAAAAGCTGGCAGAAAGTGCAGGCCGGCGACCACAGCGACGCCCTACTCGCGGATGTGGAAAATCTGAAGCACGACACGAGATTCGCCTCCCGTGTTGACGACGGTAAGGACAGGCTGCAGCAGATAAGGTGCTATTATTCATCAGTTCCTTAGGAAGCTATCTGTAGCTGAATATGGTCAAGTAATGCTGTAACTGCGACTTCGGTGACTACCGTCAGCCAACCACGCACATCACTTCCAACGAGACAGGAAGGTCTCTGTGAGGAGCTTTCTCCGTCTTGAATTATCTCCCAAGACGTCTATTTCAACCACATAGCACTTGAGTTTGTGTTTCCTCTTTGTAACAAGGTTGACCTGCCGTTAAGAGCATCTGTACTATCAGCTAGCTTCTCCTTCCAGGTTCTTAGTTGTCAGGGAAATTTCTTCCAGGCCACTAGTAGGACCTTCAGAAATTCTACGTGATCTTGTTCAGAGTAAGGGCGTTAGAGAACTGTGATTTTTGGATACGACGCTAAAGTGGTGGGGTATTTGTCCTCCACCATGGACTACCTGACCAGGACAGGGATGGACTTTGGTGGGGGTAAACAGAGCGCAGCGATGTTCGAAGTGGGCGCTGATATGCTGATCATGCTTGTGCCTATTTGGTTTTCAATAGCCGTTGGTCTCATCTTGGGCTGGTCGTGGAAGCCACGATGGGTTAGCCTTCTAGTTGTTGCCCTACGCTCTCGCCCAAGGCTTGCTTGGAGCTTTCCACCCGGATTTGGTGCCAGGCGCATATGGCTAGCTGCCACTGCAGCAGCTGCAGTGCCCGCTGTACATCTAGCCTGGTCTCAGTTACTGACCTGGGTCAAGGAACGCAAAGATAACCAGCAGCAGGAAGGTGCGGAGAAGGTTAGAACTGGGCTAGTTCAGTTGGAGCCACAGCCAAGCTCAGAGGACGCCTCAGGAGGTGCAGAAAGGTTGACGATAAATGAGGAGACAAGGCCGGAGCTGGCCATAAGCAGGAGGCCACGTGTAGAACTTCATGCTGTACATATTGAGGCGTTGAACAGGTAAGGGGTCGGCTCTGGGTGAAGATTGCCAGACCAGGAGCAGAGGTTGCGCACCAGGTTGTTGTGGTTTGCTCGGGTGGCCTGTTGCTGAACCAGGGTGATACTCCAGAAATTGGTGATGCCTTCTCATGCACATGTGCAGGATTGTTTAGCAAGCTTATTTCTTGAATCACCATCTCAGTAGAGTCAGCTGACTGCTTGCATCAAGTTGAGGGGACGGTAATCTTACATCCACTTGGCCCTGTCGAAGTTAACAGCTTCTAGGCCGATGTTGATGGCTAGTTACATCACTCATAGAATTTGCATATGGTATGGTTCTTTGGGGAAAACCATTAACATCACTGCGGATCATAGTGATAATAAAGTGTGCTTCATGTAGTCAGCAGCTTTGTTATTCAGATTTAGGTGACTTAACATAGACGACATGGTGAAGGTGACGTGTCTGCATGAGGTCGTACATACGAAGGTGTAGTCTTGATGCGATGGAAGCGGAGACGATAGTTGTGATATTATGGGCCGCTGTTCCGCTTCTATAGCAGTTTCATGAGGCCATGGATGCCTTTCTAATCTTTGATCATATTGTGAAGTGGCCCTCTCTATTAATCGTGCCTGGTTCTTTTTTGCTTGAGATTGGTAGCCAGAACAGATTGTGATTGACCTCTAAGCTTACTGCTTCACGCTCCTATACCTGCCATATGGGGCCAAGTGTACACCGATGGGTGCTTGCAGTTTCTACTTCAGGTGGGATGCATGATATGGTCAACCTTCTGCACAGTCACTGGTATTCCTTCCTGAATATCTTCCTGGGGGTGCAGGGATGACGAGGAGGAGGAAGTGAACGAGGAGGAAGTTGTGGTGAGTGATGATGACCTGGAGCAGTTGTGCATGAGGCTCGACTGTGAGGACGGCGGGCCTGAGTGGGCGCTGCTGATGGAGAAGAAGACGCGCGGCATGACATACACTGCGTGGCGGCGAGATCCCGAGGTAGATATTTCCTGTCAAGAAGATGCCTCTGAGTGCACGACTCGCAAGCTCCGGATGACCTGGATGCGTCATGGGGTTGCTTGTCTGTCAGATTCATATGTTTGGTGTGATTTGGCCGACCAGTCCTTGGCCATTCTTAAACGTTTTGTTAGTGCCCCCATCGACCCCAATCTGGTGGCCCGGGGAGCTTGCTTTGCAGGTAAAGCATGGGCCTGTGCAGGGCGTGCCTGTGCTTGCTCCACAGAGGCAGTGCTTTGAAGTGGTTCAGCGGCTGGACGCTCTATGACGTTCACTGGCTGAGTGGGAGTGGGAGCGGGAGCCTCATCGTCCGGGTGGGATGTATGTGCTGGCGGGCAGGTGGGGCCCACAGAGTACCGGAGCCGCACGGTGGTGCAGGAGTGCACGCCGGAGCTGATGCGCGACTTCTTCTGGGACGACGACTTCCGCAAGGAGTGGGACGACCTGCTGCTCTCGCACAAGACGCTGGAGGCGTGCACCAAGACCGGCGTCCAGATCGTGCAGTGGGTTCGCAAGGTCAGCTTCGCCTCCATCCATGGTACCACGTCTTGATTGAGGCTAGGAGGGTGCGTGCTTGCTTGCTTACTCTTCTCTTGTGGTGGCTTGGAACGCGTCGTCTGCACTGACGATGCGTCAGCTGATTCGGCCCTGCAGGCTGGAGGTTATGTCAGTTGCTGGGCTGCCGTGTGATCTTGTGTTAACGGCTGTGCTTGGCTGGCCGTGAAGAAGAGTGCGGAGAAGTTGGGGAGTCTGACGGTACTTGATGTGGGGGTTGGTGCGATGTCAATGTGGTGGGGTGGGGGTGGGGATGGGCAGTTTCCGTTCTTCTGCAAGGACAGGGAGTACGTGATAGGGCGCCGCATCTGGTCCCTGGGCAGCACCTTCTACTGCATCACCAAGGTATGCGCCCCAGCGCCCGCTCCTCCTCCTGCTCCTGCTCTACCATGCCAAGGCGGGGGGCTTCTTTGTCTACTCTCTTGCAAGTCGAAGGAGTACAGCATCAGGGTAGACCTTACGGCTGGTGGTCTCGGCTCTGGCTACGTGCTTGGACCAGGAGGAGGTGGTGGACCACATAAGCTGGCTCTGATGGCATTAGGAAGGGGAGTGGGGGAGACAGTCTGGAGGACAAGTGAGGAGCGTCGGCTCTGGTCTGGTGGCATGCACTCACGGAGCGTGCGACGCTGTGGGGGTGGCGGTGGTGCAGGGGGTGCATCATCCGGAAGCGCCGCCCAAGGAGACGCCCCGTAGGGTCGATGTCTTCTACTCCAGCTGGCGCATCCGTGCTGGTAACATCCGGCCCTGGATGTCCCTGCATCGCATCTAGTGCTGTATGCTCCAGGTTGCATGGCTGCAGCATGTCTTTTAAAGTTTTAATGCGCATCGGAGTAATGCTTGGCCAGCGGTTGGGTGTGTTGGGGGGAGGGGTACTAAATCTGGTGCTGGGTGCTGCATGTGCACGATACGATGTGAGGGCTTCTTTCGCTGACAGCACTTCTTTGGTCGCTTTTTTGTGCTTGCAATGGCAGTCGAGGATGGTGCGTGTGAGGTGATGCTGTTCCACCACGAGGATATGGGCCTCCAGCGCGACGTTGCCAAGTTTGGCATTCGGCAGGGCATGTGGGGCTGCGTGCAGAAGATAGAGCCGGGCGTGCGCCGCTACCGGTCCATGCGGTCTGCGCGCAAGCCTATGTCGCGCTCGGCCTCCATGGCCAACATCAATACGCCCATCTCCGCGGAGGTTCTCACGCCCAGCGCGCGTGCTCCCTCCCGCTTCTATAGGAGCTTCTCTGATTTTCGGGGGCTCGTGCCGGAGAGCCCTGCTGCTGCTGCTGGTGCTGGGAGCGTCGAGCGTAGCGAGCCCAGCACACCTCTCCTCCAGCCCTCACCCACGGACAGGGCTGCAGGCGTTTTGCAAAACGAGAGTGTGACAGATGTCCTTGAAGAGGAGGAGGAGGATGTGGCTTCTGTAGAGGAGAGCGAGGTTGACTCAGATGCAAGCATGGGGGCTTTGAAGGCGAAGTTTGGTAGGCGGCACAAGAGCGTTGGGTGGGTGGTGGCAGGTAGTGCTGTCGCTGTCGTTTTGGGCATTGACAAGGGAATCATTGCGAAGGTGGTGGTAGCAGGTATTGTGAGAAAAGTCATCGGGCACATAAACAAGAAGCGTGCCGTGTAGAGAGCCCAATACCAGGAGCGAGGTGTGGAGAGCAGTATCAGGATGGTAGGTAGAGGAGTTTGTTCAGCATAAACAAGCATCCGAATGTGCTTGGCAACTGACGTATGTACAAAAGAGTAGGTGAGATGCTGTGTTGATTAGTAATAAGTAGGGCAGCTCAATATATATATAGACGTCGAAGTGTAGGTTGAAGGCAGGATAGCGCGGTTGAAGGGTAGAAGCATGTAGTAAATAAGAGGTAGCTATCAAACATGATGGTACTAAAGTAGACATTTACAGTTTTGCGAGTATGTCGTACACTTGTCAGCACATGTCGTCTGCTTCTTGACCATGTCTGTAAGTGCATTGCGTGTTTCCTAGAGTAACATATTGTGTAAGTTTTTTGATATGTATTGATATGTCTTTGTTTGCCAGTTTTATTCTGATATGTGCTGCAGTGGTGTCTGCTAACATGTCCGTAGGGGATGAGGTAGCTGCTCTATGCAAATCAGCACAATTGTGGAGTCGCACGTCCATCGAGCTATTTCTGGCATTTCCCAACTGTTTGTCAGCTTACTTAATCTGCTTCTGAAATCTGAAGGATCCTGTCGGGTCAGGATATGTCTCCTGCTCAGTCCTCAATTTGAAACTTTTTAAATGTTAGAAAACCCAAGAGAAAAGATGTTGTATGAAATAACGCATAGAATCCTTATATATTCCAATTTCTCTATGGAAAATTACATGGGATGCTATGTTGCGAGACAAAAATGCTTCCAAAATTGTCGGTTTGACAATTTGTGTTCAAATTGCCTGATTTCGAAAGAAAGAATATTAGAAAGAATAGTAGGAGTAGTAGTATGCAAATTTTACTTTTTTCAACGCTTTGTTCACGTGGCGCAGGTCATGAATTAACCGTAACTTCTTGCCCTCGACCACGTTCAAGGGGCATATGCAGTGTGGGAGACCTGGGAGAGTCCACTCTCTGGCAGCCCCGGAGGCTACTAGCTCCCCCACTGACTCACGGGCAAACTGTATGTGTTTCTCCACACCTTTATGGTTGCGCTGGTGATGCGGAGGTGCAGTATGCGTGTTCCACACCAACTTGTAGCCACTCTCAATGGTAGAGAGGACTAGCGAAGACGTACACCAACGTTTTCACCAGGCAACATTTGCTCCCAAATTTCCTGCAACCACGGTTGCTTGCGGTGGTACCTTTGATGCGGCGCCGTCCGACTGCACGGCTTCTTCCTTCCGCCCCAAGTACACTTGGAGTTCGTGTTCAAAATCCTTCTCGTCGCTCACAAAATTACCTATGACCCAACACACGATATAGCATACCCGCGGTTGGTCTTGGCCACGATGCCTCGAACGTGTCAACGATTTATTGGCATCCTCCATTACCCTGCTCCACAATTGCAGCATCGAGGTACTCTCTGCATGCACCGGCAACCAACTTGTGTGGCACATGTGTGCACCCTTTCGACATCGCATTGCAGCCCCTCTATACGCGGCAATCCAAAAATTCCATAGGAGTGATCCCAACCGTGCTCCCACTGCCAATGCCTATATGGCTGGCAGGAGCCTTTATGCATACTTGCGCCAGTGCGCGTGCATTCAATTTGTGCTTTAAAAAACCTTTTGCCCACACTCCTCTGGCCTATAGCAGCCTTGCAATACAACGCACCAGTGCGCGAGGGGTGACACGCCAACAAACCAAAACACCAGCCGCGAGAACCAAAGCTCAATGAGAGTGGTCTCCATTCGTGCGCAATCTGCCAGCGCCTAAGAGGCTTGAAGGGGCTTTCTTCCACCCACGCACATCCGTACGTGCGGCGTACGTCCCTCGATAAGAGGGACATGCATCATCCGCCTACTATTGTGCCCAACAAGCAAACTAACGTAACGGCAACTATAACAACCAACAAAACAGCCACAAAATATTTACAACAAACACCATCATGTATGCAGCGACCACAAGCAAGAACCGAGACAACAACCAATCAAACATAACCAATACAACAATAATTACAAACAAATATTAGTGGAGTCCTAGGCCTGGTATCCTACCCACGTCCAACAATGTTATGCTCCTTAATGTGAGCATGTGCACCCAAATGTCCAGGGGGCCTAGGTGGCCAACCAATGCAGCAACAATTTGCCAATAAAAAATAATAAAAAATAATCATACCAAAAATTTAAATTGTCCATGGAGGCCAAAGGCCTGGTTAACAATGTCCAAGTACTCACACTCCAAATAACAAAAAATGCTATTAATGCTGGGGCTGGCTATAAGGCCCCTGGGGTGGCCCATAAGGCCCCTGGAAGTTTGCTACCTGAGCTGGTGCTAGCAAAGGCTGCCTCTGTTGGGGGTCTGGGCCATTAGGTGGCCCCGAAAGGCAAAAACGAGATGTGTGGCCTACCATGTGGCAGTGCCAGCAACTCAAGTGATTTCTAAACATCCTAGGAGCGCGGGGGTTAGCCTTAAACGCATACGGGCTAGCCCGTAGTTTGCGGCTAATAAAATCAAACTCCCTCTCCTCCTCTTTGTCCTTCTTACTCTTAGCCACTTGCTTTTGGACCCGATTCTCCCAATCCTCGCTCTCATCCTTAGTTTGCATGGACTTGACAACCTCATTAATCACAAGACAGCTATGCAAGTCCGCGGAAATGATTTGCTTTTGTCGAAAACTTATCAAAGACAAACCGTCCGTGAGCTTTGGGCCGCTTCAATGTCTTCCTTGTCCAGCGCATCTTGAGCGTTGTGGCACAGCTCCGCGAGGTCGTTCATGACCTTCATTTGGGCGCGGTTGCCCTTAGACAACTTGCCCACACCTGCAACCTCACTTTTCCTCTTGAGCCGCTTGAGCTGCTGCAGGATGTCCGCCCCTGCTCCCTCGCCATCGTGAGCTCGCGAGACCTTGCTTTGCGCTAGTTTGCTCATTGCCTGCTGTAACTTGGCCATTTTGAGATGAGCAGCGTGCTGCGCAGCTTTGAGCTCAGCCGCTTCCACCTTGCTGAGCTCGGCCTGCTCGCTTTTGTACTCTTTAAGGAACTCTGCATGTAATTTGGCGATTTCGTCAGGAGTAAGCTGGCTCGCTACTCTCGCCCTACCGATGTCGTTAATCTGCTCGCCATTGACCTGCTCGCCATCATTGCGTAAGTTGCTCGGGCCTCCCTGGCTTTCCTCACCTCTCTCCATCATCGCTCGTAAGTGAGCAAACACGTCCGCGTCTCGAGTGTTTGCGGATCTATGGTACTCTATCAAGCGATTTTGAATGCCTGACATAAGATTGTTTGAGTAAGTCTTGACATGCAATGTCTACGCGGGTATGTGTAGCAACTACCTTCCTGCTGCAATGAGGCTTCTTTGCAACGAGAAGCCTTATGAGGGTTTCGTTTGTCGATGAGATACAAAATGTGTGAAATCGATCAAATTTGAACACTTGTCAAACTAATATGATAGCATACAAGGTAAAGGAAAGCTACGCTAGTGGATCACGCAGGAGTTCAATTATTTCTTGGACTGCTCCTAATGCTTGCAACTATCTAATTTTACTTGCGTCTAAGTGCTGCTTAGATTTGCTCTTGGCTATGAGGAATCGCTAGCATCGTCAGGGACCACTATGGCTTGGGCAGCGGCTGCCAAATGAAGCACGTATGGCTCTTTGCCTCGAGCGGATTTCCATCTGCCCATGTTTTGGGCTATCGCATTTGGGACGCCCAAGTTGGCAGCTGCCGTCGCGGCTCCCTTCCGTAATGAGTGAGTACCTATATTCTCTGTAAGGCCTACCGATGCGAATAGTTCCTTGCACCACTTATTCACAGTGGCGTGTGAGACTGGCTGGAGTGAAGGTTGGCCAGTTGCTTGTATGTGCCTAGTCAAGGGCCCATCCAAAGCATACTCTGGTATCTCCGCCTTTAGTCTACACAACATTTTTACTGGGCACCACTTTAAATTGCTTGCATGTAGAGCGCCCCATACGCTCTCACCAATTTGATTTGTCTTAGAGGACGGGAGGTGCAAGTAAATCACTGTGATGTTTGGCCTACCCGTTATAGAATCCTGAATTCTAGTTTTAGCCAGATGAGAATATCGCAAGCAAGCACTATACATGAGCATCATCGAAGCCACCTTTATCAGCGATGCAACACTCGTGCTTTCCAAAGATAGGTGTGAGGGTTGAGGGTGCGACTGGCATCATGGTGTGCTTGGGTCTAGGTAGCAACCTTTGCGCGACTTTCCAAAGAATACTCATTTTGTCGTGCGTTGTAGGACTAGGTAGCTCCGCTAGTCGATGCACACAATAATTACAGCTGATGACAACTTACAAGTAGTATGTAGACCATGTGACACGCTCCTGGATTAGATATAAGCAACAGAGCCTAACCACCTCAACCGACGCCGGAAGGTCTTGCAACTTATGCATTTTGCACCATCGCTGAAAACGCATCCAATATGTGTTGTAGGTGCGCAGAATGGTAGGCGCGATTGTGTGGAGCATTCCACGCTTGTTGCTTCCAAAGCTTGGAAGGCTGGATTTTGAAGAAGGTGATGTTCTGGACAACACCTCATCCATTCATACGTAAGGCTAGCACCGTACACAAAGGAATGCCCTTGCCCCCAATGCATCCTTGTCTGTGCCAGGCAACAAGATAGAGGAGCTATAGCCTAGCGAAATTATTGCCTGCACACAATCTATCTACTCCGCATTGCTTCCAGCACCCGTGGCCACCAGCTGGCCGAATGCCACTGGAGGATCACTAGCGTGCATTGGGCCTTGCAGCGCAGCACATGGTCGACTACTGGGGTGACCAACTGAGGCGGTGGAAAACAATAGTTGTTCTCGCCTGCCCAGTGCTTGGTGAGAGCATTGATGTCCTTCGCGCCTGCCTCCAGCCACCTAGAGTTGAACCTTGGCAGGCGCACGTTGCTTGCTGTGGCAAATCTATCGATCAAGTGCGGCCCCCATGTTGCCTTAGCTTCCGAAACGCCTGCAATAGGAGGAACAAATCATCCAAGTCTTTCCGCTTGAAGAGCTCATCTACTATTGCATAAATTCTCTAGGAATACACTCTACAAACAATTTAAGTTGGTGTAAAAGATTTATGCTAAATACTTGTGCACAATCATCCGTTGGATCTCCTCTAGAGGAGCCGCCTTTCCTGAGAACATAATATTTTGCCCGGCTGTCAACGCGCAATAAAACTTGGCGTCCATTGATCACTTGGATGGCCTTATCCAATGCTGCTTTAGCGGCAAGGATCTCCCTTAGTGTTGATGATCCCCCGATGCTAGCAACGGAAAGAGGGCCAAGCAATCCCACCTTTGCTCTGAGGAGACCGATCTCAGTATTGCGCCACAAGTGGTCACGTTGACATCGGTGTGCATGACGAAATTGGGCACCATGGTGGCCCGAATGGGAGCACCATTGAAATGATCAAAGTGCTCCTCCCAGAAAGCCAGCTCTTGGAGCAGCCTAGTTATGGGATACTTGCGTATTGGTCCGTGAGCGACGTATTACACCACGTATTTTGACAAATTTTCAAAATACTCAAAATACGCGTCCCGACGAGGTAAAAGTGAATCTTTGGCGGTTTGAAAATGTAACAATGGGATTTTTACTTTCACCACCTTCATGTCATAGCAAATTGAGTCCTCTACCATTTTCGACCAATCGCTTTCAAAGTTCTTAAGCAATTTGAAAGTTATAAGCCCTGCCAATTTTTCCGACAATCTTGGAAAAACGTAGTACTCACGTATTTCCATTGTTTACACGTATTTTTGCAATACGTACTCGCTTGACAATTTGTATTCAAATTGCCTGATTTTGAAAGAAAGAAGGTGATTTTAGAAAAGAATAGGAGGAGTAGTAGTACGCTACAATATTTTGCGCGTCATCTGTTTACATTTAGTCCTTTCCTACATGCTGCTACGACTACAATTTATAAATACTCGCCTACGTTGAGACAACTATATTGCAACTCCTAAAGAACACGCTTGATTGGCAACTGCACTCTTGCTGTGTTGATGTTGTCCGTCGAATCGTCGCCGCTGGTTAATGCCAATCGACATCAACATATTGCAAAAGACACTACCAAACAACAACCATACTGTGCATGGCTAAGACTAGCGCTAGCACAAACTTCGTTGCCTGCGTCGTGCACCTCCCACTGGAGGGGCGGGCTAGAGGGGTGGGTGGGTGGGTCTGTGTAGCAGCTACCTTCCTCCTGCAATGAGGCTTCTTTGCAAAGAGAAGCCTTATGAGGGTGTCGTTTGTCGATGTAAGCACAACACGTGTAAAATCGATGAAATTTGAACACTTGTCAAATCTCGGTTTGCGACATTTCATGTCGCAAATCTTCAATTTTACGTATTCTCCAAATACGTAGTCCATAACTAGGTGGAGCAGCCCCTCCGTCGTGGGAACCACGTCGTCCCAGGTAAACCCCTGGCTGTGTACATGTTGCGGGTGTACATGCCCTCGATGACCCCAAAAGCCACCTTCATGGAAATAAGCTGACTTGCTAGTGATGCCACCGTTCTAATGTGCACGATATCGAACCTGCGAGCGAGCAGTAGCTCGTACGTGGAGGAGCGTTTGCAGGACCTTTTCCTTGCACGCTTCACACACATGCATCCAGAGTCCACAAGTGATCGCGACGCCAATGAACTGGGTGATTTTTGAGCACTTAAGGATTGCCTTCTGCATGTTCAACGCGAATCCCGCTAGTGCAAGTTATGCAAACATCAACCGCAATGTTTGCGCATGGGCTTCCTCACAAAAATAGCTCACCAAAAAATTGTCCAAATAAGCTAGGACCCGTACTCCCATATGCCTCCATCTTCCCACCAGCTCCTTCATCACTTGTGTGAACACGTACGGTGTGGCCGCAAGCCTAAAAGGGAGACAGGCAAAAGTTGAAAGTTTTCTCATCCAGCTCAAAACCCAAAAACGTATGTGCCTCGTCGTGCATCTTGACTTGGTGATAGCCAGATTTAATGTCAATAGTACACACAAAATCATCTATGTCGCGATTGTTATCGGCTTGGCGGCGCAGCACGCGTGGCGCAAGTCACGGCTGCCTAGGTACGGAAAAACAATGTTGTCTCATCGACCAAAAGATTTACATTTGCACAGTCAGCAGTAAAAGTCATAGTCCAGTCACGCGAAAGAGTGACGGCGACAAGTCAAAATCAGCACTCAGTGATGGGTGGGGTTTGAGAACCAAGTCAATTGGAAAGTTGACCATGCTAGGACCAGCGAATAGTTCGCGCCAGCAGCTGCCAAGTAAGGCATTGCTGACTGAGCAGCCACCGTGGCAAATGCCAAGTCAGGTGAGGCTGTGTGAACGGGCCACCTCGGCCATGGCCCATGGACCTATGTTGAAACTCCCACGACTTAAGCAGCCACCTCGGGCGACATGGGCTGTAAGGCCACATAGGTGTGCACGCTGACCAAAAGGCCAAGCAGTCACGCGCGACCGTCACGAGGCGTGCATGCATGCTAAGTGAAGTCAAATTATTTAAGCTGTCACGAGGGACAACTGAAAGAGCAACATGCATGTTGAACCGTGTGACAAAGCGTTGAAAATCTCGAGAGAATGGCGTGCGTGGTGCCTGGGTGAAATGAATCTTGCTTATTCAAGATATGTATTTCATATAGATATAAAATCATAGTTATTTGGAAGCGTGTAAAATCAAGGAGCAATCTTTGCCCTTATAATGTATTCTGTTTACTCATCTATACCCCTTGACTCACTTACCGTAGTGTGTCATAGTTGCACACTAACTCGAGGCACAAGATAGAGGCGAACTTGAGGACTAGAGCTTCTCCTTTAGAAACTCACCAAAAAATAATAACCATAATTAGGAAATGTCTATGAAGGCCAAGGCTTGGTTAAAGTAGCGTCCAATTATTTAAGCTCAAGCAACCTGCTACTTCGCGCTAGGGATGGCCTTAAGGCCCCTAGGGTGGTCCATACGGGCCCTAGAACTTTGCTACATGGGCAGGTGCTGACAAGGGCCGCCTCTGGTGGGGGCCCGGGCCATTATGTGCCACCATAGGACACAAACGAGATGTGTGACCTACCATCTGGCAGGTTCAGCAACTCAAATCACTCCTAAGCATTCTAGGATCGCGGGGGTTAGCCTAAACGCATACTAGCTGGCCCGTAATTTGCGACTACTAAAATCAACTTCCCTCTCCTCGTCTTTGTCCTTCCTTTTTGCCACTTGCTTTTGGACCCAATTCTCCCAATCCTTGCTCTCATCCTTAGATTGCATGGACTTGACTACCTCGTTAATCACAGGTCAGCTATGCACATCCGCGGAAATGATTTGCTTTTGCCTAAGAGTGATCAAGCACAAAACTTCGTTGAGCGCGTTTTGGGCCGCTTGAATGTCTTCCTTGTCCAACGTGTCTTGGGCATTATGACACAACTCTGCAAGGTCATGCATCACCTCCATCTGAGCGCGGTGCATTGCAGAAGGACGCTTGAGAGGGTTTTGGTGTGTCAAGCGAGAGCGACAAAAAAGCGCATTCAAAATCGACATTTTCACACTTGTCAAACTTCGGTTTGCAACATATCATATTGCAAATCTTCAAATGTCAAAAGAAAGAAGGTGCTAATAAAAAGAACAGTAGGAGTAGTAGTATGCTACAATGCGCATAATCTCTTCTTGTCTAATTGTCTCTAAGTATAGCAAACTTTTAGACCTGCCTAACTATGTTACGACAACTATGTTCAATCTTTCAAAAAGAAAACGTTGGAGTAGCATTTGCGCCAGTTGTTGTATAGTCGTGCGAGGATGTGACTTTTTGCAAACGCTAGTATGATGCTATTGCTGTGTTGGAGTTGTTTGCCGAGTCTTCTCTGCGGATTGTTGCCAAAAGACATCAAAGTACCAAACAATAGCAAAACACAATATAGCGCATGGCTGTTACTGGTGGCTGGTACAAAGAACCGAGGCTCGTGCCCAACCCCTTGCAACTCTAAGTATGGGGGTTATCGGGGTTATCGGGGTGGGTGGGTGGGCGGGTAAATGTAGCAGCTTACGTCCTGCTGCAATGAATGTTGCAATGAGAATGCTCAAGAGAATTTAGGTGTTTCAAGTGAGAGCGACAACGCGATTCAAAATCAACCATTTTCACACTTGTCAAACTTCGGTTTGCGACATTTCATGTCGCAAACCTTCAAATGTTCTCCGAAACCCTGACCATCGTCCAGAGCATGTCTCCGAAATTCACGAATTGGGTCTAATCAAAGGGCTTGCTCCTGCTTCTAGGGGGGGGAGAGCCAATGTCCTTATCTTTTAGTACCAATTTGAAGGATTGCGACATGATCAATATCGTAGACCAAAGTTTGACGTCGTGTGAAAGTTGCCGATGTTACGCATGATGCGAGCTTTAATCCAAACGCCTGAAGAAACCTCCCTTTAGTTTGACAATTTGTGTTCAAATTGCCTGATTTCGAAAGAAAGAAGGTGATATTAGGAAGAATAGTAGGAGTAGTAGTATGCAACAAATTGCGCATCATCTGTTCTTGTCTAGTCCTTTTCTACATGCTGCTACGCTTATCTCTACTTGACTAATCGATAACAATACAAAGAGGTCAAAACAACTATATTCCAACTCCTAACCAACACTATGGATTGGCAGCTGCATTCTTGCTCTGTTGAGGTTGTTCGTCGAATCGCCGCCGTTGGTTACTACTAATTGGCAAAAATATATTGTAACACTAACAAACAACAAACACCCTATCGTGCATGGCGAAGACTATTGCTGGCACCAATTTCGTTGCCCGCCTCGTGCCTCTCCCAGTGGATTGGAGGGTTAGAGGGGTGGGTGGGTGGGTATGTGTAGCAACTACCTTCCTGCTGCAATGAGGCTTCTTTGCAACGAGAAGCCTTCTTAGGGTTTCGTTTGTCGATGAGACACAACACGTGTGAAATCGATCAAATTTAAACACTTTGTCAAACTTTGGTTTGCGACATTTCATTGTCGCAAACCTTCAATTGTCTTCCCTTGCAATGTGGCACGCTTTGCAGCAAGAAGTAAGCTGAGACATTTTTGCATATTACTCTTACTTTACAATTCCATCATCACTCTTGTACATTCCTCATTTCTTTCAAAATCATGCAAATGAACACTAACTCCCAAATTTGAAGTTGCCCACGCACGAGAACAGATGTAAGAACAGAGTTGGGTGCTGACGCAAAACCTGGACTAGTTCAACTTGTCACAATGTGCAACTGAACACATATGATACTGCTGGATAGCTTACTATTTTATCATAAAAATAGTATCTGGTCATAAATAGGGACATACCATGATGTCACGACATTCCACACGTTTTCCACGCTATGTTATCAGCGGCTCGATTATTCATCTACTTTTATAGAAATCGTGATAGGAAGTTACAACATTCAATTCGTGCACGTACATCATCACACTGCACTGGCAACTCTCAGGGAGCCACTGGGCAACACGTGAAACCAGTTCCGATCCATTGTATTACTGGTCGACGAACACCATCCACGGCTTCAGGAGGGAACTTGCAGGGTGGAGCGGATGCGCTGCACCGTGCACGCAATCAGGCTGTTGACGGTTGACACACTCTCGTACGACAGCTTTGCCTGCACTCTCTCCTCCCCCCCCCCCGCCGCCCGCCCGCCCGCCCAGGGAACACCGTCCCCCAGCACACGCAACACCACCACGTCACGTACATCAGTGACTGCAAACAGCGAGTGAGCTTCTTCGGCTGCAAGTTCCCATGAATTAAAATGCTCATATCCACTGAAGACAGGGAGCAAGGAGAAGGTTTTCAGGGGAGGGATGGGAGGCCGAGAGAGGGTTTAGACGCAGACAAAGATGCACCTCACTTGCCACACTTCGGCCGCCTGCGTGTGCCACTCAAGAGCCGCTTCTAGAGAAGTGCACGTTGATGTTTCCACTCTTTCTGCTACGACCACGCCCCAGGCGTCAGCAGGCAGGCCGGGAGCAAGGCATGAGGGAACGGGTGGAATGGAAGCTGGTGAATGGAAGCTCCCGAGAGCCGAGGAGGACAACACCTGTCCTGCTCGACTGAGCACCTGCTGCGCTTGCAGGAAGGGAGAACCCGGCGCACGGCCCTCCTTTCCAGGGGCACACAAACTGGGCGAGGAAGAAGGTCGTATTCCGGAATCGGAGCAGAGGCGCGGCAGCAAGGAGGAGAGGAGGGGCTGGCAAAGTTACATATGGTGCAGAGCTGACGAGGATCTGGAACGCCACCGTCAGCAGCGTCGCGCCACCTGGCGGCACGTCGGCCGTCGGATGATGGGCGATGGCGTCCCCTGCGGCGCCCCCGCGCTGCTCTGGTGGGAGACCCGCGTCGGGCAAGATGGCGAAGCCAGATGGCAGCAGCGCCACGAAGTCGGGGTCGCCGCCCGAGATGACCATCTGCATGGCGGGGATGTCGACGGGCGCGTACACGATGACGGCACCGGAGGGGTCCGTGCTGCTCTCCTGCAGGATCAGCATGTTGCTCTGCCCTGCGCTGGGCGCCTGCCACGTGGCGCGCACGGGGAGGAGGGGTGGCAGGGACACTAGGCGTGAGAAGCGCCGGCCGCCGTGTGGCGTGGTAGCATCTGACGCCGCCACTCGAACGCGCGTGGCGGAAGGCGAGGAGGATGCTTCATGAGCACGATGATGGTCAGTCTTTGAGTTGAGACAAGCGAGCAAACAGGTGCAGAGCAATGAAAGGACATTGCATTTGGGGCGATGCTCCGGGGAGAAGCGGGGCAGCCTTCGGGGCTCCGGGGGCACACGAGGCTGGCACTTGCAGAGGGTGTACACAGAGGGAGTGACATCAACTCCTTGTCCATGTGCCAAGGCACTTACATTTTGGGAATGAAGAGCAAAGAGAGCAGCGAGCAGGAGGTGCAGAAGCTCGGCAGGCGGCGCAAGCCAGAGGGCAGCTGCCGCCGAGCACAGAGACAGGAGCAGTGCAAGGATGTGCAAGGCGCAGCGGCAGTCGCAGTCGCAGCAGTATTTAGCAGAGGGAGAGGGTGAGGAAGAGGGAGAGGGAAAGGGAGAGGAAGAGGGAGAAGCAGGCAGCTAGCTACCTGGACTTTGAGCAGAGAGATGCAGTTGCCAGGGTCGCTGCCTCCCTTGGCGATGTGGCCCATCTCCGTGACCAGCCCCCCGTTGGCCAGAATGTCCCACTGCCCCGACACCCTCCCCTCCCACGCCACCACCTCGGTCAGCACCTCGTGCGTGACCGTAGTTCTAGACTATATCCCTTGAGCTGCTGCTCACGCACTCCATCCTTACCCTGCTGTGTGCCTGCAACCTGCCCCGCCATCTCGAAGAGAGGCGAAGAGACTGCATTGTCTTGCATTCCAGATCCCCCCCCCCCCCCCCCCCCCCCCCCCCCCCCCCCCCCCCCCCCCCCCCCCCCCCCCCCCCCCCCCCCCCCCCNCCCCCCCCCCCCCCCCGCCCGGCTGTGAGAGAGTGTACGCGCGCACTGACCTCGCAGCGCAGGCGCTCGTCGCGAAGGAAGTCAAACACGCGCTGCGGCGGCACCGGCAGCCATAGCGAGGTGGCGGCGCTGAGGATGATGCCGTGCGGCTCCCCCGGGTTGTCGACGCTCTTGCGTGTCATCACGCGCACCTCCTCCTGCGCGCTCTTCGTCAGGTTGGTCCACGTGTGCTGCGTGCTGGCGGACACACCCAGGCAGAAGTTGGTGGTCATGCGCTGCGCCAGCCGCATCATGGACACGCGGCCACCTGGCGACACGATGCCCGTGTCCTGCAGGCTCACGGCGCCCAGCTGGGCAGCGCTCCGCAGGCACTGCCGCTGCAGCACGGCCAGCCACCGGGCGGCGCCAAAGGCGGCCGTCGACGTCACAAACGACCTGCACTCGCCCACCCGCCCCAGAAGGGACACACTTGGCGTCAGCACTCCTCCCCAGCTGGCCAGCTCCTTGTGACTTGGGAGCAGGGGCACAAGGAGAGAAGAAGCACGGCATCAGCAGCAGCAGCAGCAGCGGCTCACTTGCCTTCTTCGACCACATATGGCATGAAAGAAGGAGAGAAATGAGAGCCAGATAGATACACCAAGCACACCAGACAGCAGCTGATGGGGCGGACCTCGCCTCAGGGAGGGCCCGAAGAGCAGCCCTTGCTGCCTGCCCACCGGCAAGGTGCGGCCCCTCTGAGCATGCTACGCACGCGACACTTGTCAGGGCACTGCGTCCTGCAACTCGAAGGCACCACAACTGATTTTGCGAGGAAAACGGGCGCACAGCTCCGGAGGCAGGAGAAGGGCGAAGGAGGGAGGGAAGGAGGGGACCTGAAGAGGCGGTGCACGTGCGTGTCGTCCACCTCCAGGTGCTCCACGATGGTCACGCGGCTGTGGCTGCCGCCGGCCACGTCCTGCTCCCCCCCGCACGACGTGAAGACCTCATCAGCCGCCAGCGCCAGCAGCAGCAGCAGCAGCACACCCCTCACGCGCTCACTCGCTCCCTCCCTCAGGCGCTGCCGGGCCAGGACCCTACGCACACTGAGGGCCCTCCACCCCACGCGTCTCCGTCACCCCTTGACAATTGTCATCGTCGTCAACGCCATGTCATCAACTCCCACATTGAGTTGACGACAGCAATATCAGTTGCGATGACGGCTAGTGCCCGAGAAGGCCCTCCCTGCCACCTGCCACCTGCCACCTGCCACCTGATTTGCATTCGCAGTGCTGTGCCTTTAGAGCTACCCCCTCCTCCCCCCTGCACTCCAAGGAAAAAACATGCAATGGGGAGGAAAGGCCCCCCCTATGGACGCCAGCACACATCCATACGGGAGGGAGGCTGAAAGAGGCGCCAGCGCGATGCCAACGCGCTCAGCTAACGAGCAATGGACAAATCTAACGTCGACGGAAGAAGAGAGTGCGGAGCTGGGAGGGCGGGGAGAGAGAGAGAGAGAGAGAGAGAGAGAGAGAGAGAGAGAGAGANGAGAGAGAGAGAGAGAGAGAGAGAGAGAGAGAGAGAGAGAGAGAGAGAGAGAGAGAGACCAAGCACCTGGATGATGTACCCCGAGGCGCGGCGGCGGCAGCGCAGCATGACAGGTGGCGGCTCCGACCTCAGCGAGTCCACGCTGACGTCAGCCACGCCCCAGCACGTCTCCGAGAGCTGCTTGCAGTAGCGCAGGAAGAAGGCCTCGCGCGTGGGCACCAGCGGCGACAGCACCTGCGACTCCGCGTACATCTGCAGCCGCCGCGCACGCGCACGGCCCCCCGATATGACTCAGACCAGACAGGAGTGGCCCTCAATGGGCCCCTCAGCTGCGTCCCCCGGTGGTGGCAGGCACGCGCATCGCTCATAAGAGCGCACATTG
Organism: Mesotaenium endlicherianum; assembly: GCA_009602735.1. Taxonomy (NCBI): domain Eukaryota; kingdom Viridiplantae; phylum Streptophyta; class Zygnematophyceae; order Zygnematales; family Mesotaeniaceae; genus Mesotaenium; species Mesotaenium endlicherianum. The sequence continues at coordinate 133,301 of WELA01013572.1, read as the reverse complement.
CAGGTTGCCCTCGCCCGATGCGCCGAGGGAGGGGGGGTAGTGCTGACCAGCAGAACGAAGCACGGCAGCTCTGGCGCAGCGGGGTGCTGTGTGCCAGGGAGGAGAGGGAGGGAGGGAGGGAGGGAGGGTGGCTCACGAGCTGCAGGGCGCCGCTACGGTTGGAAGAGGAGGTGCCGGAGGACACGGTGTCCACGGTGACGGCGCGCGCAATGATCTCGCTCCACATCTCCGCCCACAGCGCCTGCGCCCCCACCCCGTGTGCGAGTCGTGTCAGCATGGCTCACCCCTTTCGTTCAGGCAGTGCCCAAAGGCTGGTGCACAACTTGGGGGCTGCCCCCCTCCAGGAGAAGGAGGAGAAGGAATAGAGCGCATGCTCCTCCGCCTGCTGCTGCCATCACATGCGCACTGCTGAGGGCTGTGGCGGCACACACTGCACTCTCACCATGCTCTTCACTGCCCGGCGTAGTATGGCTTCCCACCCTCCCATGTGACCGTGCACCCAAGGGTGGCAGGGGCAACATGCGGCTGATGCGAGAAGGAGGCCAGCAGCAAGCATGTCTTGTCTGGCGCCCCTGCGGAGAGCAGCAACCACTGGCCATCCTCCCGCTTCTCAAGCACACCTGTGAAGCAGAGAGGGCAGCACGCGCGTGTGCTTGCAAGCGAGCAGGCAAGCAGGCAAGCGGGTGCGCGCACGTACCGGGTCCAGGAGCACTTCCACGAGCTGCTTAGCCCCCAGCATCACGACACCTGTCGCGCGCGAGGCTTCCTGCGAGAGGCCCGCGGGGCTGGCCCCCAGCTTGTTGGGGAAGCGCCGCCCGTACTCCTCCCGGCTCAGCTGAACGCCGCCCACGCCGCCGCCCTCCCCCGGCGTCGACCACAGGGGCTCGTCAATCTGCGCCATCTGGACAAGCTCCTCCATGGCAGCCATGGCCAGCTCGCACACGAGGTCCTTCTCCATGTCCGAGAGCCCGCCAGCTGTCGACGTCGTCGTCTTTGCGTTTGCATTTACGCTCGCCGCGTGTCCCTCCGCTGCCGGAGCATTCTGGCGTTTCACGAGTGCGTTTCCGCCACCGCCGCCCAGGCCCGTCATGTCGGGCGACCCCGTGCGCAGGGGGTGTGGCAGCGAGTCAGCGTCTCTTAGGGGGGGACCACTTGAGTGTACGCTTCTATCTCCTCCTGTGCTTCGAGGCGTCCCTGAAGGCACAGCGCCTGCCCCAACGCCACCTGTAGCTCGTAGAGCGGCAACACCTGGCAGGCCTGCGTCGAGGTCCCCACCCCCGCCAGCCTTCTGATACGCCGCTGCCGCTGCTCTGTAGTGCTCGAGCTGTGAGGGGACCATCGCTCGGCAAACGCCACAAGTCAGTCTCATGTCCGGGTGCCGAATAAACAATAGCGCGGGAAGGATACTGAGAGAGAAAGACACAGAAAGGTGAATCGTAGGAGCAGCACGCAACATGCAGGCGGCATAGCGTAGCCGCCCCCCCCCTTCGACCAGGAGGGAGCAGCCTGACGGGGGTGGCCGTGCTTGAAGACCACCCCCTCTCCCATCCTCCTGCCCTTTGCTGCATGGGCAAAGCCAGATTCACTCTCCCTCTCCCTCTCCCTCTCCCTCTCTCACTCTCTCGCAAACGCGTGGCCTGCTGCAACGGGGGCTCTGCCGGAATGGCACATCGTGATGCCTCTGGCAGGCAGCCGGCCCAAGTGGTCAATGCTGCCTGCAGATGGACTGCCATGCAACCCAGAGCAGTGCAGCGGCCCCAGCCCCAAGCCAGCAGCAGAAGCAGCAGCAGCAGCAGCAGCAGCAACAGCAGGGGGCAGCAAAGAGGGGGGGGCACCTTGGCGCGCAGCTTGGCGTTCTCGTCCGCGAGCAGCCGCATCTCCTTGGACCCCGCGGGGGCGCGCCCGGGGACCACGGACGCGCCGCAGTGCGGACACTTGGCGTTCTTGAGGGCCTCCTTGAGGGACTTGTTCTCGCTCTTGAGGCGGTCCGTCTCCGAGCGCAGCACCGAGTTCTCCGCCCGCTCCGTCTGGGCCTGCCGTCCCTCTCCCCCTCAGTTAGCAGCTGTTAAACTGGAAGGGAGAGAGAGCGCATGCAACGCCCTTGCCCCGACACGCTCCCTCCCACACACTCAAGAAGCGAATACGACGCAATAAACGCACGCGGGCGTGAAACAGGGGAGGGAGAGGAGCGCGAGAGGGGGAGGAGGGAGGAGGGGGTCGAGAGGGTGGGGGGGTGGCTACCTTCATCTGGGTGCGGCGGTTCTGGAACCAGAACTTCACCTGCCGCGGCTCCAGGCCCAGCGTGTGGCTCAGCTCCAGGCGCTGCTTCTCGTCCGGATGCGGGCACTCCTTGAACAGCCTGCGCTCCGCAGGGGGGGGGCACACACGGGTTGGCAAGCATTTGCGACCGGTGTGCGCCCCGCCGGCAGCAGGCGGCACACTGGAGGAGGAAGCACAAGAGGGACAACCTCTCTCGCTCTCTCCCTCTCCCCACGTCTCTCTTGGCTATGCTGGGGAGCAGAAAGAAGCAAGCCAGGAGTAGGTTGTGCCAACAAGCAGCCTCAGGAAGGGGCAGGAGCAGGGGCGGGAGCAGGAGCAGGAGCAGGAGGAGGAGAGGGGAGGGGGAGGAAGGAATAGGAGTCCCAGCCGACCTGTTCTGCCCCCCCCATCCCCCAGGTTCATGCCCCAGCCCAGCTCTAGTCACCTTCTCCTGCAGCATGCCACCTCACCACATGGGGGTGAGTGAGCGCAGCATCACCGCCCAATCAGCACCCCCTTATGCGCTTGCCAGCCCCTGCCGAGTGGGAGCGGGTGTGAAGAGAGGGTGAGCTCCAGAAGCGGAGAGGGAGAGGGCGAGGGAGGAGCACTGACTGGTCCATCTCGTGGATCTGGAAGGCCGTGTGGCGGTGGTAGCGCTTGCCCTTCTTGCGCCGCTTGCCCTCCTGCCCCTCCTCGCCCTCGCCCTCGCCCTCTCCCTCTCCCTCCCCGCCAGACATGCCGTCGCCGTCGCCGTCGCCATCGCCGTCGCCGTCGCTGCAGGAGCGGCTCTCATAGTCCTCCTCCTTCACTCTCTGCGCCGCCGAGCCCTGCCCATCCCCCTGCAGGCAGGTAGCCGCCCGCCCAGCCGCCCATGTGTGCATCACACACGCGCACACGCGCACGGACGCGCACACACACAGGCAGAGGTACACGAGCACCGTCGTCATTATCTTTGGCATTGTGGAGTTTTCTCCTCGCCGTATGCAGTCTCGCTCAAACACTTGGGGTCCCACCTGGGGCACGGGCACGCCCACTGTCTGAATGCATGCCCCTCCCGTCACCGTCTTCGTTACCTGGCCCCTATGCTCGACTATCTTTGTTACTGCGTCTTCTACCGTGTACATTTCTACTGTGTATATACTGTGTGTTTCACTGACAACATTGTTATTTTTAAAAGTCACTCTTGTCCTCCTAATTATTATGATGGCTACAGAAGCATGATCATCTTCCCCCCCCTTCCCCCCCAACCCAAGGAAAGCACAGATGCCAGGCCTTGTAAAGCATCCGACTTGAGAGGGCGAGCCATCTCTAGAGGCCTGAGATGAATGGGCCAGCTTGAGGTCGCCCCTGCTGCACTATCAATCCCCATCAGACGGGTGGGACCTGTGGCAGCGGCCGCAGGACGAGGGATGAGGTGAGAGCCGTGTCACAGCAGCGCCCAGCATCGGGCAAGCCACAGACAGGAGGGACTGCCAGCTGTAAGGGTGATATGTTGCGTACCGTGGTAGACCACCATGTGGCCCCTGCCTGCCAGGTCATCACAACCAGCTCGCATCGCGGCCCTAGCTCTGGTCTCGTGCACGAGAAGGTGCAGGTGCGGACGCTTCTGTCAAGAACATGCATGGCAGGCTGACACACCTTCATTCCAGCTAGGAAGGAGAGGGGGGGGGAGGGAGTCCTGGCGGGGCGGTATTGCCATTGTTCAGAGCAAGCATCTTTGTTCTCCCAGAGTATGAGGGGGAGGGAAGATACACGAGGGGAGAGCCCAGGTCAGGCGCTGGCGTGCTGGCAGGCCCAGAGTGTGGCAAACGAGGGAGAACAAACTGGGGGTGACCTGCAAGTGGGGGACCGCTTCTTTCAAGAAGCCCTGCTTGGATGCAGCCTCGTGGTCCCCTCTGATGGGCATAGATTCAAAAGAGTTGGGGGGGGGGGGGG
>WELA01013572.1:109906-129037 GCA_009602735.1 Mesotaenium endlicherianum | reverse complement strand
GGGGGGGGGGGGGGTCTAACGCAAGAGATGCAAACAAGAGCGAGCCTCACAGACAGAACCCGGAGAACACACCTGCTCGCTTTCGGCCGTCTGCTCCAGCTCCCGCTTCTTTCGCAGCTCCTCACCGGCAAACACTGGGTTGTTATCTGATCGCTCTCCCTGCATGACAACTGCACCCACTCACCACTCGACGTGCCTCAGCTGACAGCTGGCCTCCCTGTCGGCCATGCTACGTCCACCACTTGTGTCGCTTCCGTACGTCAACAGTGCACAGTGATAGGAAGCCAACCAGTCTTTTTGGTAATCCGGACCCAGCTCCTTTGCACTGATGGTGCCGCAATATATAAGAACAGCTGTTAAACTCAAGCTTGTCGCACCTGTGCTAACCCTCATCAAATCGAGAGCCCGAAAAGTCGCTTTGTTCTACGGCTGGCCCATTCTGCGACTCTGACCTCATCCACGTTTATACCTTGTTCTTCATGTTTCGAGCATATACAGCTACGTGGATAGTCGTTGTCCTTGACCGCGATAAGCCAGTTCAGCTTCTCTCGCAAAATAATGGTCAATACAGACCACTGGATCCGAGCTGGGCAAGATGTAGGAGCAAAAATAATCGATGGGCTGCTTGTGTTGACCAGAAAAAAGGCATGCACAATAGCTACTTCGACGTTTTAAGCAAACCTATTTGAGTATTGCCGCGACAAGAAACGACATTATCTTACGCCACAACGTGGCATACCCGCGCCCCAATACCGTAAGAAAAATCTAAGGACTCGCCATTGTGAATAGAAAAATGTTGATTACGGAGTGCATGCCACGCTTGTTATATATTCATATACAATTCAGGCCTCAGCAATCATCCAGGACGCGTTCTGTCTAACAGAAGGAAAGCATGCTAGACTTGCGGCTTATACTATTCTAGTGGCAGAGACTTTGGGAACCTCCATAGGAGCTTCTGCATGCTTGTGTAGTCCCCCACCCGAGTTTCATTCCTGCAGAGAGTGGCCGACCCCGCGAAGCCTGCAATGCTCGAGTGCATTACGAAAAGGAGTGCACTATCCATATGAACATGTGCTAACATGCAGCAGCTCCAGGACAACGTCAGAATAATACGACATAGGGTGGGGTCGGCTGGTATCTACCCGCCCAGAGTAGTTTGCCCGTCGTCATACTCGTGAGCCAATAGTAACCATTTGTATAACTGACGCCTCATACTGAAATGTACTTCATTGTTGGCCAGCACCAGATTAACTTGTAGCAGAGAATAGGCATGATTGTAAAGATGACGAGAGCAGAGAAAGAACAAACCGGAAATGCGTTATCATGCGCTGCACTTGGCTGTACTGGTTGCCAGTAGGTTGTGTTGGGACCGGATATGGTCGAATACCATCGGATACTGGCAATCTCATTTGCGAGAAACGATTGCACGCCAGCGTGGCGTTCTCAATCCAGGAAAGATATATCATGGAGATGCACGTCAACAGACGCGACAAGAAGGACCAACTGAAATGAAACAATACTTGAACTGAAGAAGTCCCAGAGAATATGACACCGACATCTGGACATGAATGAAAGGCGTGCGTGCACCATGGGGTGATAACTCCCTCCAAAATTCGGGCGTTCATTGCGACACTTTTTCGCTTGCGGCATGATTTCAAACTTTTTGATTTATTCAGCCCATTATAGCCCTGATGGTTGCGCTTTTAATAAATGGTACGGAATCCTTTGCGCCCCGACTTGCAATTCTTGCGAAAACTTAAATGAATCAAAAAAGTCGCAGCCAGTTAGCACCCCAGGGCGTGCACGAAAGAATGACACTCCTGCTCTGCAGGCTTTTCAATGGTTTTCGATCGGCGTTCCTGTAGAACCCAGTGGACCCCTAGCACTGCTAGCAGACTCGAAAGTAAAGCCAAGAAGTGCACATCGAAGTCCAACCCAGTCAATGGTCACGCAATCCGCTAGGCCCAGGCTAGGCCTGTCATCCATAGTGATATAGCGACCGCGACAAATATTTTTGGGATAGATACTTTTTTACCATCGACTTCACCATCGGTTTGTGCAAACTGGACAGAAACACACAGATTCTGCCGATCTGGACAAAAATACCACAATTTCGTCCCGAACGCCTAAAGATATGTAGCAATGAGAACACAGGCTATTCTTATCGTTGGTTCTGTCGCTAAACTCGTGTCAGTTAGGCTTGACACGAATGAACGAGGGTGTGAAGTCGTTGCTCTAAATGTTTGATTTTCTTTTGCGAGGAGAGAATCTTGGCTTTTTAGACGGAATTTTTGAAGGGTATTGTGATTTGAAATTGAATCCTAAAGTTGAAGGGCTGGAGGGGAGGGCCAAAAAACCTTTGGGCCTAACTGTGAAGGTAACGCTGTAGGATCCAAGCTTTAGGGTTTATGGTAAAGAGTTGTAGCAATTTAAGCTTTCAGGAAAAATAGAATTTCGAAAGAAATATTTATGCTGCTCATATATGGTCACTGAAATTGGTTACTTGTTCACTTCACTTTTTTTCTTAAAAAAAGGACTGGCTGAAGACATTTGTGTGGAGATAGTTCGCACAAATTATACGCTACATCACTGAAAGTGCTCGAAGACACTCAAAGTACAAGTATACAGTGAAAAAGTACCAAAACATGTTTAGGACAAAAAGTGGCATTTATCTCCAAATTGGCAGAATCTGTATATGTCTGTCCAGTTTGCACAAACCGATGGTGAAGTTGGTATAGCGGCGCAAATCGATGGTAAAAAAGTATTTATCCCAATATTCTGGAGTCTGTATCAGTTTGTATCGGTCTATCTTGTTAGAAGCTGGGAAAAATACATATTTACCATCGATTTGCGCCGCTACTCTAAATTTACCATAGATTGGTGCAAACTGGACAGAACTATCTAGATTCTGCCAAATTGGACAAAAATACCACTTTTTTGTCCCGAACGCCTCAGAGTATATAGTAATGAGAACAAAGGCTTTACTTATAGCTAGCTCCTGTTGGTAAACTCGTGTAAGTAAGACTTGACACGAATGAACGAGGGTAAAAAGTTGTTGCTTTCAATGTAGGATTTTTGTTTCCGAGGAGAGAATCTTGGCTTTTTAGACAAAAAATTTAAAAGTACATTAATTTGAAATTGAATCCGAAAGTTGAAGGACTGGAGGGGAGGGCCAAAAATCCTTTGGGCCTGTGAAGGTAACGTTATACTTTCCGCGTTTTAGTTTTTATGGTAAAGAGTTGTAGAACTTTAAGCTTGCAACACTCTTAGAATTTCGAAAACAGTAAATATAGCTGTTCGTATTGGTAACTGAAATTGGCCACATGTTTAATATTCTCTGTTGTTTAGAAAAGACTGTCAGAAGATACTCGTGTGAAGACAGTTGCACGACTTGCACGTTAGATAACTTAAAGTGCTCGACGATACTCGTAGTGCAAAGTATACAGTGAGAAAGCAACAAAACAGGTTCGGGACGAAAAAGTGGTATCTTTGTCCAAATTGGCAGAATCTGGGTATTTCTGTCCAATTTGCACCATTCGGTGGTAAGCCTAGAGTAGCAACGCTAATAGATGGTAAACATGTATTTTACCCTAGAAACTATATCCGCTAGTCAGCCATCGGTCGCCGTGCACTGCCGTGCAGAAGACCATGGGGTGCTAACTGTCACAAAGATTCCTTAAATATTGAAAAAATCGCAAAGTCTGCAAGTGAAGCCGCCGATTTCTTCGTCTCATTGATTATTTTCGCAAGGTTGAAAAAGCGCCGCAGGCGACTCCGGACGGTTGAGTTTTTTCGCAAGGATTTATAAAGAACGCTTGATATTTGCCGCAAGAAAGACGACAATTTGAAAACATGCCGCAAAAATATGTGAATTTTGAATAAATTCACCAAGATGGGCAACATGGTGATTTTTTTCGCCAATTGCAAATTCTTTGATTTTTTTCGCAAAGAATGCCCTCTTGGACAAAAGAGTTAGCATCCCATGCAAGAGACGAGAGGTGTCGTGCTCACTCGTGCCTAACATGGTGCCTCATGGAGCCCTGTTGCACCCTGTCGTATTTGCACCAAAGTCCATGTCGTATTCGCACCAAAGTCCATGCCGGCATCAACCGGCATCCAACATTCAGAACAAGTCACGCGGATCAACTTAGCTGAACTTAGCAGTCAATTCAGGTCAACTATACGTTCCCGACCTGTCGGGCATAGACAGACTCATTGGCGACAATGAAAAGCGCCATATGCTAGCTTTTAAACGATGTATGAGAAGCTCGGCACTATACACACACCAACTTTCAAATCTCAACAACGGCTTGATAGGTGGTGCCAAATACAAGCCACAGTGTTGATGATGAAATAGCGTAGTCTTCATGCGTCACCGTGAATTGAATCATGGTGTCACCTGTCATCCGTATAATTGAAGGTTTGCGACATGAAATGTCGCAAACCAAAGTTTGACAAAGTGTTTAAATTTGATCGATTTCACACGTGTTGTGTCTCATCGACAAACGAAACCCTCATAAGGCTTCTCGTTGCAAAGAAGCCTCATTGCAGCAGGAAGGTAGTTGCTACACATACCCGCGTAGACATTGAATGCCGAGACTTACTCAAACAATCTTATGTCAGGCATTCAAAATCGCTTGATAGAGTACCATAGATCCGCGAACACTCGAGACGCGGACGTGTTTGCTCACTTACGAGCGATGACGGAGAAAGGTGAGGGAAGCCAGGGAGGCCCGAGCAACTTACGCAATGATGGCGAGCAGGTCAATGACGAGCAGATTAACGACATCGATAGGGCGAGAGTAGCGAGCCAGCGTACTGCTGACGAAATCGCCAAATTACATGCAGAGTTCCTGAAAGAGTACGAAAGCGAGCAGGCCGAGCTCAGCAAGGCGGAAGCGGCTGAGCTCAAAGCTGCGCAGCACGCTGCTCATCTCAAAATGGCCAAGTTACAGCAGGCACTGAGCAAACTAGCGCAAAGCAAGGTCTCGCGAGCTCACGATGGCGAGGGAGCAGGGGCGGACATCCTGCAGCAGCTCAAGCGGCTCAAGAGGAAAAGTGAGGTTGCAGGTGTGGGCAAGTTGTCTGAGGGCAACCGCACCCAAATGAAGGTCATGAATGACCTCGCGGAGCTGTGCCACAACGCTCAAGATGCGCTGGACAAGGAAGACATTGAAGCGGCCCAAAGCGCGCTCACTGAAGGTTTGTCTTTGATAACTTTTCGACAAAAGCAAATCATTTCCGCGGACTTGCATAGCTGGCCTGTGATTAATGAGGTTGTCAAGTTCATGCAAAGTAAGGATGAGAGCGAGGATTGGGAAAATCGGGTCCAAAAGCAAGTGGCTAAGAGTAAGAAGGACAAAGAGGAGGAGAGGGAGTTCAATTTTAGTAACCGCAAACCACGGGCCAGCCCGTATGCGTTTAAGGCTAACCCCCGCGCTCCTAGGATGTTTAGAAACGACTTGAGTTGCTGGCACTGCCACATGGTAGGCCACACATCTCGTGTTTGCCCTTCGGGGCCACCTAATGGCCCAGGCCCCCAACAGAGGCAGCCTTTGCTAGCACCTGCTCAGGTAGCAAACTTCCAGGGGCCTTATGGGCCGCCCCAGGGGCCTTATGGCCAGCCCCAGCGTTCATAGCATTTTTTGTTATTTGGAGTGTGAGTAGTTGGACATTGTTAACCACGCCTTTGGCCTCCATAGACAATTTAATTTTTTTGGTAAAATAATTTTTTATAATTATTTATTGGCAAAATTGTTGCTGCATTGGTTGGCCACCTAGGCCCCCTGGACATTTGGGTGCACATGCTCACGCTAAGGAGCATAACATTGTTGGACGTGGGTGGGATACCAGCCCTAAGACTCCACAAATATTTGGTTATAATTATTGTTGTTATTGTTTATGTTTAATTGATTGTTGACTCGGTCCTTGCTTGTGGTCGCTGCATACATGAGACATTGTTGTAAATATTAGTGGCTGTTTGGTTGGTTGTTATAGTTGCCGTTACGTTTCTTTGCTTGTTGAGCACAATAGTAGGCGGATGATGCATGTTCCTCTCATCGAGGGACGTACCCCGCACGTATGGATGTGCGTGGGTGGAAGAAAGCCCCTTCAGGCCTCCTAGGCGTTGGCGGATTGCGCACAAATGGAGATCACTCTCATTGAGCTTTGGTTCTCGCGGCTGGTGTTTTTTGGTTTGTTGGCGTGTCGCCCCTCGCGCACTGGCGCGTTGTATTGCAAGGCTGCTATAGGCCAGAGGAGTGTGGGCAAAAGGTTTTTTAAAGCACAAATTGAATGCACGCGCCCTGGCGCAAGTATGCATAAAGGCTCCTGCCAGCCATATAGGCATTGGCAGTGGGAGCACGGTTGGGATCACTCCTATGGAATTTTCGGATTGCCGCGTATAGAGGGTCGACAATGCGATGTCAAAAGGGTGCACACATGTGCCACACAAGTTGGTTGCCGGTGCATGCAGAGAGTACCTCGATGCTGCAATTGCGGAGCAGGGTGATGGAGGATGCTAATAACTCGTTGACACGTTCGAGGCATCGTGGCCAAGACCAACCGCGGGTATGCTATATCGTGTGTGGGGTCATAGGTAATTTTGTGAGTGACGAGAAGGATTTCGAACATGAACTCCAAGGGTACTTGGGGCGGAAANACTTGGGGCGGAAAGAAGAAGCCGTGCAGTCGGACGGCGCCGCATCGAAGGTATCACCGCAAGCAACCGTGGTTGCAGGAAATTTGGGAGCAAATGTTGCCTGGTGAAAACGTTGGTGTACGCCTTTGTTAGTCCTCTCTACCATTGAGAGTGACTACAAGTTGGTGTGGAACACGCATACTGCACCTCCGCATCACCAGCGCAACCATAAAGGTGTGGAGAAACACATACAGTTTGCCCGTGAGTCAGTGGGGGAGCCAGTAGCCTCTGGGGCTGCCAGAGAGTGGACTCTCCCAGGTCGCCCACACTGCATATGCCCCTTGAACGTGGTCGAGGGCAAGAAGTTACGGTTAATTCATGACCTGCGCCACGTGAACAAAGCGTTAAAAAAAGTAAAATTTAGGTATGAGGGGTTGGATAAGTTAGTCGATGTCGTGCACGTAGACGACTTCGTGTTTACCATTGACCTCAAGTCTAGCTATCATCACGTCAAGATGCACGAAGATGCACATACGTTCTTGGGGTTTGAGCTGGATAAGAAGATTTACACTTTCACATGTCTCCCATTCGGGCTTGCGATCGCACCTTACGTATTCACACGAGTGGTGAAAGAGCTGGTGGGAAGGTGGAGGCAGATGGGGATACGAGTCATAGCATATCTAGACGATTTTCTGGTGAGCTGTCCCAGTGAGGACGCCCACGCGCGAACAATGCGGCTGGTGTTCGGCGAACTTGCACTAGCAGGATTCGTGGTGAATATGCAGAAGGCAGTACTTACGTGTTCAAAAATCACACAGTTCTTGGGCGTTGTGATAGACACTCGTAAACTTTGGGTGCACATCGGCAAGACGCGCAAGGAAAAGCTCCTGCTAACACTCCTCCACGTTCGAGCTATGGCCCACAGGACCCGTAGCGTGCACATTAGAACGATAGCATCTTTAGCAGGCCAGCTAATTTCCATGAAGGTGGCTTTTGGGGGCACCGCGGGCATGTACACACGCCATATGTACACTGTTATCAACCAGGGGTTTACCTGGGATGACATGGTCCCCATGACGGAAGGGCTGCTCCACGAGCTTGCTTTTTGGGAGGAGCACTTTGATAAGTTCAATGGTGCTCCCATTCGGGCCACCATGGCCCCTGATTTTGTCATGCACACCGACGCTAGCGTGACCACATGGGGCGCAGTACTGAGATCGGTGGCCTCAGGGCAGACGTGGGAATTGCTGGGCCCACTCCCCGCTGCTAGCATCGGAGGATCGTCAACATTAAGGGAGATACTTGCCGCTAAGGCAGCGTTGGATAAAGCCATCCAAGTGATAGGCGGGCGACAAGTGCTCTTGCGCGTCGACAGCCAAGCAATGTATTATGTTTTGAGGAAAGGCGGCTCGTCTAAGGCAGATTTAGCAGATGCTTGTGCTCAAGTATTTGGTATTAGTCTTAGACACCAGCTCAACTTGTTCGTAGAGTGGATTCCTAGGGAATTGAATGCAGTGGCAGACGAGCTCTCTAAGGGGAAAGACTTGGACGATTTTTTCCTGCGACCGGAGGCTTTTCAAAGACTAGAAGCAGAGTGGGGGCCGCATTCGATCGATAGATTTGCCACAGCAAGCAACACGCGCTTGTCGAGGTTCAACTCTAGGTGGCTAGAGGTGGGCGCTGAGGCCATAAATGCCCTCACCGAGCACTGGGCAGGTGAAAACAACTATTGTTTTCCACCACCTCAGATGGTCGCTCCAGTAGTCGACCACGTGCTGCGATGCAAGGCCAACTGCACGCTAGTGATACTCCAGTGGCAATCAGCCAGCTGGTGGCCGCGGTTGCTAGATAGCGATGCGGAGTGGATAGATTGTGTGCAGGCGAGCATTCCGCTAGGCTATAGCTCCTCGATTTTGTTGCCTGGCACAGACAAGGCTGCGTTTGGGGGCAAGGGCATCCCTCTGTGCATGGTGCTAGCCTTACGCCTGGGTGTATGAGGTGTTGAGCAGAATATCGACTTTTCAAAAATCCGGCCTTACAAGCCTTGGAAGCCACGAGCGTGGACGTGTTGCTCCACACTATCGCGCCTACCAGTCTGCGTACCTACAACACTTACTGGATGCGTTTTCAACGGTGGTGCGAAATGCATAAGTTGCAGGATCTTCCGGCGTCAGTCGAGGTGATCAGGCTCTACTGCTTGTATCTCATCCAGGAGCGTGTCACCTGGTCTACATACCATTTGTCATCGGCTGCAATCTTTTGCGTGCATCGACTAGCGGAGCTACCTAGCCCCACATCGTATGACAAGATCAGTACCCTTAGAAAAGCAGCGCAAAGGTTGCTGCCCAGACCCAAGCACACCATGATGCCGGTCGCACCCTGCACCCTCACTGCGATTTTTGAAAAGCACGCAGGGCCAGGTGCCACCGCCGCATCGCTCATGAAGGTGGCCGCGATGATGCTCATGTATAGTGCTTGTCTGCGCTACTCAGATCTGGCCAAAACGAGAATTCAGGATCTCGACATCACGGGTGGTCCAAACATCACAGCCATTTACTTGCACCTCCCGTCCTCTAAGACGGACCAAATTGGTGAGGGCGCATGGGGTGCCCTTCACGCAAGCAACTCCAAGTGGTGCCCGGTAAAAATGTTGTGTAGGTTAGTGGCGGAGATACCAGAGTATGCTCTCGATGGACCTTTAATTCGGCATATACAGGCATCTGGCAGACCTTCTCTTCAGCCCGCCTCACACGCCACTGTGAATAAGTGGTGCAAGGAACTATTCGCATCGGTAGGCCTTACACAGCACATGGGTACGCACTCCTTGCGAAAGGGAGCTGCCACAGCAGCCGCCAACTTGGGCGTCCCAGATGCCGTAGCCCAAACTATGGGCAGATGGAAATCTGCTCGAGGAAAAGAGCTATACGTGCTTCACCTGCAGCAGTCACTGGCATCCGCTGCCCGCACCATAGCCATCCCTGACAATGCTAGCGATGTTCCCTATGGCCAAGAGCAAATTCTAGCAGCTTTTAGACGCAAGTAGCATTACCATGTAGTACGACCCGTAGGGGCCGCTACTTAGATGAGACCCAACTTCTACGCTAACCACTAGACTAGCCTAGAGGTACCTTGTATGCTATTAATATTGCATACTACTACTCCTACTGTTCTTCCTAATATCACCTTCTTTCTTTCAAAATCAGGCAATTTGAACACAAATTGTCAAATTGAAGGTTTGCGACATGAAATGTCGCAAACCAAATTTTGACAAAGTGTTTAAATTTGATCAATTTCACACGTGTTGTGTCTCATCGACAAACGAAACCCTCATAAGGCTTCTCGTTGCAAAGAAGCCTCATTGCAGCAGGAAGGTAGTTGCTACACATACCCACCCACCCACCCCTCTAACCCTCCAATCCACTGGGAGAGGCACAAGGCGGGCAACGAAGNCAATCCACTGGGAGAGGCACGAGGCGGGCAACGAAGTTGGTGCCAGCAATAGTCTTCGCCATGCACGATAGGGTGTTTGTTGTTTGTTAGTGTTACAATATGTTTTTGTCGATTAGTAGTAACCAACAGCGGCGATTCGACGAACAACCTCAACAGAGCAAGAATGCAGCTGCTAATCCATAGTGTTGGTTAGGAGTTGGAATATAGTGGTTTTGACCTCTTTGTATTGTTATCGATTAGTCAAGTACAGATAAGCGTAGCAGCATATAGGAAAGGACTAGACAAGAACAGATGACGCGCAATTTGTTGCATACTACTACTCCTACTATTCTTCCTAATATCACCTTCTTTCTTTCGAAATCAGGCAATAAACACAAATTGTCAAATGCTCAAGATGGTGCTGGTAGATGTAAAGGATGCAATGCACCCTAATAGATGCACTTTTGTTTGCACACCACTGGGCCTCATTTTCATGTTGCTTTTCAGGAGTGCTTCCCATGCTCCTTCACATGTTTGATATGGGAAGAGTAGGTTACTCTTAAACTACCATATGGTCCCAGTTTTTTACTCAAGTTTCGCTTGGAGTATCCCCACTTTGCACTTGACATTAATCTTATTTATCAGCAACCTCTAGGCACGAAGTCGGTGTAATCTGAAGACATTGGCAATGTGACAAGTGCGACATGCAACATGATGAGTTAAGGTGTGGGCAGCAAAATCTGTATCTATAGCTATCCTGAGGTCACGTACAACTCAATCTTTTCAGACGTGTTAGGAATCTCAGCAAATTTCAAGTAATTCCCGGTTTGACAATTTGTGTTCAAATTGCCTGATTTCGAAAGAAAGAAGGTGATATTAGGAAGAATAGTACGAGAAATAGTATAGGAGTAGTAGTATGCGACACATTGCGCGTCATCTGTTCTTGTCTAGTCCTTTCCTACATGCTGCTACGCTTATCTGTACTTGACTAATCGATAACAATACAAAGAGGTCAAAACAACTATATTCCAACTTCTAACCAACACTATGGATTGGCAGCTGCATTCTTGCTTTGTTGAGGTTGTTCGTCGAATCGCCGCCGTTGGTTACTACTAATCGACAAAAACATATTGTAACACTAACAAACAACAAACACCCTATCGTGCATGGCGAAGACTATTGCTGGCACCAACTTCGTTGCCCGCCTCGTGCCTCTCCCAGTGGATTGAGGGTTAGAGGGGTGGGTAGATGGGTATGTGTAGCAACTACCTTCTTGCTGCAATGAGGCTTCTTTGCAACGAGAAGCCTTATGAGGGTTTCGTTTGTCGATGAGACACAACACGTGTGAAATTGATCAAATTTGAACACTTTGTCAAACTTTGGTTTGCGACATTTCATGTCGCAAACCTTCAATTTGATGTCGTGCGTTACGAGGTCGAGTGCGCACCATAGGCATAAGCAACACATCATAGGCAAGCAGGCTTTGCTGCAACGGAGTCTATAATACATGTGGCGTTATAGCCAAAAAGGGAGTCAAGTCGAAAATGTTTTAATTAAGGAATGTGTACTCTCCAGAGTGAGCACCTCAAGACTGTAATCTGGTAGGAAAACAACTAATGAAGTATGGCCCAAAAGATCACTGGAAGCACATCATGATCTTCAGAGTAGTCCTATGGCAAGGGCTTAAGCTGTGACTTTGCTCACCACTTGTGAAGTTCTTCAAGTGACTGGAAGCCTGGAGGACTTGCTTTTCACAAGAGAGTAACTAAGTGGTCCTGAAAACACAAGAGATAAAAGTGTAAGCTTTACTGATACAATCTGTTACTTACACCTGGCATAATGGACTTCTAAAAGATGTCTCTTCTAGGGACATCTCTAGTACTTATACTCCTGGAAATCCGGCGGGGTATGCGGCGGATCCAGTGCATGTAGTCACTCTAGGAGGCTCTCCTATGTCCACTAATGTGTACAAGGCATGTACTAGCACTCCTATAGGCCAAGCATAGCTCAAACCAATCAAAGCAAGGTGCGTAGGATATGCTACGTGTCCCTCATTGGCCGAGCTTACCTTGGGTGATTCTACCTAGATAGCGCCTCAAAAGTGGATCTGGAAATTGAGGAAGCTTCCTCTAGGAGTAGGTGATGCAGTCACCAAGTTATAGCCTCAATGATGCACATATACTATGGAAATGCAAAGCTTATGTAGGCTAAGGCGCTCGCGGATTTGTGCGCACAAAGCTTGGGGTCACAAAGAGCCAACAATGTCACCTTTGGGGACATTGAGTCACAAATTGGGCCTTGGGAAAGTTTCGCTAGGGACCGGTAGGTGACGCGGACTAGATCGCACCTATCTTGCTCGATACTTGACCAAATGACGCGAAATTGGTGCCATTCAAAAGATGCTTCGACGCGCTACACGTTGGTGACTTGGAAATGTAGAAAAGGTCAATATACGGATGCGTAAAGTCAATGCAAAGTCGGCCTTCCTAGGTTGATGTTTTGAACATGTGGAGCTTGGTTTTTATACGACAACCTCGACTCAATAAATCATAACAGCTGTCGTGCGTTACGAGGTCGAGTGCGCACCATAGGCATAAGCAACACATCATAGGCAAGCAGGCTTTGCTGCAATGGGATCTATAATACATGTGGCATTATAGCCAAAAAGGGAGTCAAGTCGAAAATGTTTTAATTCCCCCCCCAGCTCTCAGCCTCTAGCTGATGGGCTGTGTACGCTGCCTAAGGCTAGCTCAGTGCAGTCTCCGCAGAACCAGTCTCCAGCTGGCACGCGGGCCAGCGGCGGGTTGAGGCAGCCGATGTGGAAGCCGAGGTTGCAGCTGTTGCGAAGCAGCATCTTGGCCGCCTGGCCAGTGCTGTGACAGATCTGGCACGCCCAGTCCTTGGGCGACCGCGCGTCGCGGGGACGGACCTGCAAGTCAAGGTTAGGAAGGTGGCACGGCCCACAATTCTTCGTGTGGTCCTTGTGAAGACGGCCATCTGCGCCTTCCAGCTCCAGGACTTCTGATGCCAAGGCACGCTTGACGCGCAGGATGACCGGCGAGCTGCTGGTGTCAAAGGTGTTCTTCGTCTGGCGTTGCAGGTACACGAAGTCACCTGCGGAAAACTGCAACACCCGCGGATGATAGGCTTCTCCACGAGGCATGGCGTACCTCAGTGTGTCGCGATGCTGTGCGATACTGAGGTTATCCATGGCCATGGGCATCAGGCGCTGAAAGAGCTGAGCACGCTGCCCGATAAGAGCACTCCATGTCTCGGGACTGTCCAAGTCCAAGACGTTCTCGGCCACAGTCCTGGCTGCTGCTGGCAGGATGGGCTGTCGGCCGTAGAGAAGGAAGTAGGAAGAGTGCAAGGCCAAGGAGGCCTGCTTACTGAACTTGTACCCCATCGCCAGCCAAAGGAGGGCGTCGTCCCAGTGGGTACGGTCGTGGGCAAGGCAGTACTTCCGCAACCCTAGCTTGACGGTCTGCACCACGCGCTCGGCGAGGCCGTCAGCTTGAGGATGATCGCGGGAGGTGGTGCGGTGGTCGATCATAGAGCGCTCCAGCAGCTTCTGAAAGCTGCCCTGGAACTCCTTGCCCTGGTCGGTCAGCACCTCAGCGCAGCCGCCAAAACGGCTAAGGACCTTATCGAGGAAGGCCTGAGCGATCCCCTCACTGGCCTTGCTGGGCAAGGGCACGAGCTCGATCCACTTGGACATGTGCTCAATCATCACCAAGACGTAGAGGTTGCCCTCGCGAGACTTGGGCAGCTCTCTAGCCAAGTCAAGCGACCACCTGTAGAACAGTCCCTGAATAGGAAGGGGGCTGAGGGCAACGGTGCGTGCTGTGAAGCTAGAGCGCACACGGTCGCAGAGAGTGCAGCTGCTGACGACAGCGGCGACAACCTTAGTCATGCCGTGCCACCAGTACTTGGCCTGAAGAAGGCTGAGGGTGCACTTGACACCGAAGTGCCCGAGAGACTCGTGCACTCGGCGCACCAGCTGACTGCGTATGGCAGGCTCAGGGACCACCAGGACGAAGCCGTCCGCCATCACGCGCCGCACGCGCCCCTCCATGAAAATGAAGTCGCGGCTGCGCCTGAGGATGCGGTCGCGCTCGCGTGCGCTGACATCGGGTGCCAACTCCTTGGCCGTGACGTACTGCAGCACTGGGGCGTCGTCCCACACGTCCTCGAGACCGCGCTGCCAGCTGTCCTGATCCTCTGCCGGTGCCAGGGCCAATCGCCGAGTGGTGACGGTCACCATGTCCAGGCTAGTGACCCCTGCGGGCCGCACATCGCCGTCCACGGTGAAGGCCAGGAAGGCCGCCGCGTGCCAGGCCACCCGCTCATCCTCATCGTGACGAGCCACAGTGAGATCCCTCGAGGAGGGCAGCGGGTTACGGCTGAGACCGTTAGCGTCTAGGTTGGTCGAGCCTGGACGGTGGTGCACGTCGAAGGTGTACTCCTGCAAGATAAGCGCCCACCGTGCGTACTTGCCGGTCAAGCGCTCCGACGTCATGAGCCACTTAAGTGGCTGATGGTCGGTGACCAGGCAGAAGTGCGTGCCGTAGAGATAGTGCCTGAAGTGCACGATCGCCCAGACCGCTGCCAGGCACTCCCCCTCGTAGGAGCCGTAGTTGCCTTCCGCGCGGTTGTTGCTGCAGCTGGCGTAGGCCACCACATGCTCGAAATCGTCATGCTCCTGCACCAGCACAGCGCCCAGCTTTACCTGCGACCAGTTGGTGTGGAGGATGAAGGGCTTCGCGTAGTCAAGACGCCGAAGCACAGGAGCGCTCACCAGCAGCTCCTTGAGCTTATCAAATGCCGCCTGCTGCTCTGGTCCCCACACGTAGGCAACGCCCTTGCGGAGCAAGTCGTTGAGCGGCTTGGCTAGCTCGCTAAACCCTGGCACGAAGCGGCGGTAGTAGTTGGCGATGCCGAGGAAGGCCCGCAGCCGCGAGAGATCTGTAGGAGGTGGGATGCCTGTGATGGCCGAGATCTTCGCCAGCTGGGGTGCCAAGCCGCTGGAGGAGAGCAGGTGGCCAAGGTACTCCACCTCGCGGGTCCCAAAAGTGCACTTGCCTGGATGGCACTTGAGCCCAGCGGCCTCCAAGCGGTCCAAGACAGCAGTGATGTGCGCCACGTGCTCCTCAAACGTCTGACTGAAGACGAGCACGTCATCGATGTAGCATCGGGCAAAGGACAGCCCGGCCAGCTCCTTATCCATCACCCTCTGAAAGGTAGCTGGCGCGTTCTTCAACCCAAACGGCATCACCACCCACTCGTAGAGCAGCTGTGCTCCCCAGAACGCCGTCTTATGCTGGTCCTCCTCGGCGATGGGAATCTGGTTGAAGCCCTGACGCGGATCCAGCACTGAGAACCAAGTGCACGTGCCAATGTCGTCAAAGATCTCGTCAGGCGTCGGCATAGGATATCTGTCCTGCTCGGTGACCTCGTTCAGCCTACGATAGTCACCGCACATCCTCTTCTTGGACCAGTTGCCCGAGGCATCCTTCTTGGCTGGCATGACCGTGGGTGCGTCATAGCGAGAGGAGGACTCTCAAATGAGCCGGATGTCCTCCAGCTTGCCTGTCTGCGCGCTGATCAAGCCATCCTCGAAGTGGCTGTAGCGATAACGCTTCAAGAAAATGGGCTCCTGCAACGTGAGAGTAATCCGCATGGGGTCCCCCCTGTAGCGCCCGAGATCGTGCATGTCGCTAGCAAAGCTGGTGCTGCGCCTCCCGTCCAGCAGTGCCGTCAACTGTGCAGCCTGCGCCTTGGTGAGTGTCCCCCCTAGCTTCCATGTCGGTGGAGCTGGTGGCGTCGCTTGGCCTGCAGCTGGAGTCTCCTGTCTTGCCGCTGGGGTAGACTGTGGTGCTGCAGGTGTCACCTGCCCTGCAGCGGTTGGCGCTCGGCCTGCCGCGGGTACCTGCACCGTGGCAGCTGCGGCCAGCTGCCTGGCATCGTCTGCCTGCGAGCGAGGAAAAAGAAAGGGTGACCGGGACTCCCTGGGTGACCGGGACTCCCTGGGTCGCTCTGAGGACTCCTCTCTCCGCCGTCCCCCCCCCAGCAAACCAGAGTCCTCGCGGCGCGGCGGTGGGGAGGTACGCTCGGCGCTGTGCTGATGTGGCGCCATGCGGAGGGCGGCCACAGCACGGTCTGCGTAGTCACGAGTAAGGCTGGGGATGCGGTCATTGAGCGGCTGCGGACGCTCCTCCCGTGCGTGGTCCTGGTAGGTGCGCCACCGCAGGCGCGCATCCTGCAGGGCTGTCGGAGAGACAGCGCGGGCCTGACGTCGGGCCGAGGCCACGCACAGCTGCTGCCACCTGTCGCGCTGGGCGCGGTCAGTCTGGTGCGAGGCCGCGTGGGCCAGCTGGTCGAGAACGGGACGCTGAGTCAAGTAGGGGTGCGGGTCGAAGTAGGCCCGCTGGCGTGCGCACATGTCTGCAGAGGGGAATGTGCAGACGGAGCGCTCGGAGCTGTCGACCTCCTGCGGGGACCGAACTAACTGGCGAGGGGCCAGCTGGACTCGCGGCCGGGGCTGCCCTTGTGGGACGGGCGCGTCTCGGGGCTGCCGGAGACTAGGCATGAGCCGTGTGCGTGCGACGGCTGTAGATGGGTGGCGACTGGGCGGCCTGCTGTCGGTGCGGGCCACCTTGGGAGGAGGTGACCCGGAGGGACCATCGCCAGCGATGTGGCTGCGAGGGACGCTGGCGCGCGGAGCTGTAGGGGCCAGCATCACAAAATGCGCCTCGGAAGAAGACTGAGCGTCGTCGCCGGCTGAGAGGGGCCGGAAGGGCGTTGTGCGGCGTCGGTCTCGAGTGTCGTCGTATGGCGGCGTGTCCACGCGGGCTCGCGTGTTGTCGTAAGGAGGCGTGCGCTCCCTGTTGTCGTAGGGCGGCGTGATGGAGCGGGCTCGCGTCTCGCGGAGGGGAGTCACCCCTCGCGTCTTGCAAAGGGGTGTGAGCGATCGGGAGCGGCTTGTCTCGCGAAGAGGAGTGGTCTCTCGAGCGGGCCCGATGGTCGGCCTAGTGCGATGTGCGTAGGTCAGATGGGCGCAGGTAGACGGGGTCGTGCGGGGTGGCTTGCGGATGCTGAGCCGGGGCGCTGGCTGCTGTATGGAGTGTGTGCCAGCGCTAGAGGAGGTCGCGGCAGCCCCGGCTCGTCGTAAACAAATGCGCGATGCGGCGACACTCGTGGCTCGTCGAGCAGTCGTGTGACACAGGACGGCTGGGTCCAGCGGCGTCGGTGCGAGCCCTGCTGGGCCAGTCGTGTGTCATGGGCTGGCTGGGTGCACTGAAGCCGGGTGGACCAGTAGGTGCGCGCTGCCTGCGTGCCGTAGGCGCAGCTGGCGGGGGCTCCTCTGGTGGCTCCGCGCTGAGTACCTCAACGGATGCCTCTGGCAGTCGCTCCCACTGTGTCTCCTCCTCACTCTTGAGGGACTGGTCGTCGAGTCTGCAGGATAAGCTGCCTGCCGCATGACCTTGTCCTCGGATGCCGTGGTGCGAGGCCAGGTCTTGCCGGTCTGATGCGAGGCGTCGTGAGGGGGCGGCTGAGAGTCCATACTGTACTGAATGGCCACGCCAACAGGCACGTCGTGGCGAACGCGGACGTCGGTCCTCGCGGACGGCTCGCCGCGAGAGGCCGAGACCCCCTGATGAGCAGTAGGCGCTGCGGCCGCACCGCGAGCAAGGGCGGCGGCAGCGATGGCTGTGCTGGCCGTGGCGAGGGCCTCAGTGGCATCGTCCGCCATCTGCCGCATCATCGCGCTGTGGGCAGCGCAGATGCGGATCTGCTCCCTGGCCTGGGCTGCCAGGACATCCGCCTGCTGCTGCGGCGTGAGGTGGAGCTCGGCACTAGGTAGGTCCGGCTCCTCGTCCTGTGACTCGAGCAGGTCCACCCCCACAGAGATCTCCTCGTCCTCGGGCCCGTCCTTATCGGTCTTGACCACTGGCCGGCCATCGTCCAGCCCCATGAAGCCATAAAGAGCGGACACTGCTGGGCGGCGATCGACAATGTCAAGGGGCAAGGATGCGGTGCGCGTCCCCCCTGTCCTCCAGTCGGGACGATAGAAGACGCGCTCTGCCCAGTTGTCGACCGCGGCGCCAATGGGAAAGAGCACGTCCTGCCCTAGGAGCACATCGAAGGACTCGGAAGGAGTGACGAGTGCGTGCCGATGGATGGTTGTCTCGTCTGCCGTGCCTGGGCGCAGAGTGAACAGTAGCGCCAACCTCGTGCGGCCGGCGACGGTCTCGGACGTGCCGGCGGCGGTGTTAATGCGCGTCGGAGAGTCCTCCAAGTCAGCGGAAGAGAGTCCCAGCTGACGGAAGTAGCGGAGGCTGATGAGAACCGGCTGCGCTCCTGTGTCGAACATGATGCGCTGCGGCGCCTGGGTGTTGACGAGCACGATCCCCTGCGAATTATCCAAAAACGCGGCGTTAGGAGTGCTGATCATCCTGCGCTCATGCGCAGGGCGCGCGGGCGCGGATCGCACCGCGGTGGCGGCATCGGCCGTCGGCCTCCTGGCGGCGGTGCGCAGCGTGGCTCTGCGCAACTGGAGCATCAGCTGAGCGGCCTGCCTCGTTGCCTCCATGGAGACGCCAAGCTCTGCGAAGGAGACCGCCGGCATGCGGTGCAGTGCTAGAGAGATGACCTTGGCGCTGAGCTGCACCGTTGTCATAGGCGAAGCGAGCGCATGTGGCGTCGGCTCTGCTGAGGTCGTGGAGGACTCTAAGATGCGGAAGGAACGGGGCAGCCGCGGTGCCTCATCCGTCCGGCGTCCCTGGTCTGGCCCGGCGCGCTTCTGAGGAACAACGAGCCGACTGGCCGGTGCTACGAGCGTGTGCTCGCGGCTCGCGCGCCCGACTGCGGAGCGGTTGCCGAGTGGCTGCGCGCATGCGCAGCAGGCCAGAATGGCCGCTGCTGGCGCAGCCGGCAAACCTGCCGCGCATTCTGCCGCGGGGCCTGTTGCAGCGCCGTGCGCGCAGCTTGCCGCGAGGCCTGCCGCGGGGCCCGTTGCGAGATCTGCCGCCGCGCCTGCCGCGCAGCCGGTGGCGGGAACT
>WELA01013572.1:93443-107513 GCA_009602735.1 Mesotaenium endlicherianum | reverse complement strand
AGCCTGATGTGTGCGCTGAAGCTGTGCGTGCGCCAGCTGTCAGTGCCGTGGCGTAGGACGGTGGAGCAGACGCGAGGAGTGCTCCGCACGCGTCATAGTTATCGACGACGAGGCCACGGAGTCTAGCGATCTCCGCGTTGGCCTCCACGAGGGCGTCGCTGACGTCGTCGAAGCTGCAGTAGTCGGCTCCAGGCATTAATGCGGCGTCCGTCGTGGCCGTAGCTGCTGTCATCGCGGGGTGGCCACCCGTACAAGGGTTGCGTGCGCCTAGCTGTCCTGCTGAAGGCGTAGGGCCGTCGCGAGCGCGTCCGTTCTAGACGTCGCGCTTCTTCTGCAGAGAAACGATCTGCGGGTGGCCGGCCTTGCCACAATAGGTGCAGTCGCCGGGCTTGCCATTCTGCGCAAAAGTGCAATTCTGGCGTGAGTGGCCCGTCTTCTCGCAGGACCAGCAGGGATCGCTCGTAGTGGCAGCCATGGAAATGCGGCCACGCGTAGCTCCGCGCTGCTGCGTCTGCTGGGGCAGCTGAGAGCGCTGAGGCTGCTGCTGCTGCGACTGGGGTTGGCGGGCAGGCGTCGTGCGCGTCGTAGAAGACGGCAGCATTGAGGCCTCCTGGCGCACGCCCGTGGATGCTAAGCCCACACGATCGCTAATGTTGCTCCGTGCCGCGGCCAAGCTCTGCTTCTCAACAAAGAGGTAGGCCTGCTCCAGAGAATACTCTGAACCGTGGCGGTCGATGAGGGGGACTACGGCCCTCTCCCTCAGACGCGGCTCGACGACGTGCAAGAAGATCTTCGCGGTCTCCCGGTCAGTGACAGTGCCGACATCGCGGCGGAGGTGCACCAAGCGGCGGTACATCATGCGGATAGTCTCGTTCTTGCGTCGGAAGAAATGGTGCAGCTCGTACACCTTCTCTTCAGTTGCAGCCTGGAACTCTGTCTTCAGGATGTTCCACAAGGCTTGTATCGGATCAGCTAGCAGGGTCGCCACTGGTGGGTCACCCACAAGCTCAGTGCGGGTCCGGAGCTCGGCCTCCTTCTCACGGAAGGTGTCGCGGGCCTCGTGCGAGAGGTAGCGCATAAGCGTGTCGAAGACGTCGCGCTTAGTTAGCGTGGGTGTCTTGAGCTTTGCAACCGCGAAGTCAGCCTGAAACTCCGAGACGGTATCTTCCAGATCACAGGTGCCTGGCCTACCGCTGAAGCGGTAGGCAGACCTGTCAGTCTTGACCTCGTGGTCACCTGCCATGGGATACCAGAAATCGTAGTGAGCCCACTAGGGGAGATGGCTCAGAAGCAACTGCTGTGTGCTGGAGAGCAGGTTGCTCTTCTTCGGCGGGTTCAGTGATAGTGCTGAGATCTGAGTCTGAGTCTTCTCCACTAACCCCTTCGTAGTATGGCTGATAAGAAAGCCCACTACGGGTAGGCATACGCTGAAGGTTCTAATTGCTTGAAGGCAAAGAGAGATCTTTTAGAAGTAAGGAATGTGTACTCTCCAGAGTGAGCACCTCAAGACTGTAATCTGGTAGGAAAACAACTAATGAAGTATGGCCCAAAAGATCACTGGAAGCACATCATGATCTTCAGAGTAGTCCTATGGCAAGGGCTTAAGCTGTGACTTTGCTCACCACTTGTGAAGTTCTTCAAGTGACTGGAAGCCTGGAGGGCTTGCTCTTCACAAGAGAGTAACTAAGTGGTCCTGAAAACACAAGAGATAAAAGTGTAAGCTTTACTGATAATCTCTGTTACTTACACCTGGCATAATGGACTTCTAAAAGATGTCTCTTCTAGGGACATCTCTAGTACTTATACTCCTGAAAATCAGGCGGGGTATGCGGCAGATCCAGTGCATGTAGTCACTCTAGGAGGCTCTCCTATGTCCACTAATGTGTACAAGGCATATACTAGCACTCCTATAGGCCAAGCATAGCTCAAACCAATCAAAGCAAGGTGCGTAGGATATGCTACGTGTCCCTCATTGGCCGAGCTTACCTTGGGTGATTCTACCTAGATAGCGCCTCAAAAGTGGATCTGGAAATTGTGGAAGCTTCCCCTAGGAGTAGGTGATGCAGTCACCAAGTTATAGCCTCAATGATGCACATATACTATGGAAATGCAAAGCTTATGTAGGCTAAGGCGCTCGCGGATTTGTGCGCACAAAGCTTGGGGTCACAAAGAGCCAACAATGTCACCTTTGGGGACATTGAGTCACAAATTGGGCCTTGGGAAAGTTTCGCTAGGGACCGGTAGGTGACGCGGACTAGATCGCACCTCTCGCTCGATACTTGACCAAATGACGCGAAATTGGTGCCATTCGGAAGATGCTTTGACGCGCTACATGTTGGTGACTTGGAAATCTAGAAAAGGTCAACATACGGATGCGTAAAGTCAATGCAAAGTTGGCCTTCCTAGGTTGATGTTCCGCACACGTGGAGCTTGGTTTTTATACGACAACCTCGACTCAATAAATCATGACATTGACAATTTGTGTTCAAATTGCCTGATTTTGAAAGAAAGAAGGTGATATTAGGAAGAATAGTAGGAATAGTAGTATGCAATATTAATAGCATACAAGGTACCTCTAGGCTAGTCTAGTGGTTAGCGTAGAAGTTGGGTCTCATCTAAGTAGCGGCCCCTACGGGTCGTACTACATGGTAATGCTACTTGCGTCTAAAAGCTGCTAGAATTTGCTCTTGGCCATAGGGAACATCGCTAGCATTGTCAGGGATGGCTATGGTGCGGGCAACGGATGCCAGTGACTGCTGCAGGTGAAGCACGTATGGCTCTTTTCCTCGAGCAGATTTCCATCTGCCCATAGTTTGGGCTACGGCATCTGGGACGCCCAAGTTGGCGGCTGCTGTGGCAGCTCCCTTTCGCAAGGAGTGCGTACCCATGTTCTGTGTAAGGCCTACCGATGCGAATAGTTCCTTGCACCACTTATTCACAGTGGCGTGTGAGGCGGGCTGAAGAGAAGGTCTGCCAGATGCCTGTATATGCCGAATTAAAGGTCCATCGAGAGCATACTCTGGTATCTCCGCCACTAACCTACACAACATTTTTACCGGGCACCACTTGGAGTTGCTTGCGTGAAGGGCACCCCATGCGCCCTCACCAATTTGGTCCGTCTTAGAGGACGGGAGGTGCAAGTAAATGGCTGTGATGTTTGGACCACCCGTGATGTCGAGATCCTGAATTCTGGTTTTGGCCAGATCTGAGTATCGCAGACAAGCACTATACATGAGCATCATCGCGGCCACCTTCATGAGCGATGCGGCGGTGGCACCTGGCCCTGCGTGCTTTTCAAAAATCGCAGTGAGGGTGCAGGGTGCGACCGGCATCATGGTGTACTTGGGTCTGGGCAGCAACCTTTGCGCTGCTTTTCTAAGGGTACTGATCTTGTCGTGCGACGTGGGGCTAGGTAGCTCCGCTAGTCGATGCACGCAAAAGATTGCAGCCGATGACAAATGGTATGTAGACCAGGTTACACGCTCCTGGATGAGATACAAGCAGTAGAGCCTGATCACCTCCACTGACGCCGGAAGATCCTGCAACTTATGCATTTCGCACCACCGTTGAAAACGCATCCAGTAAGTGTTGTAGGTACGCAGACTGGTAGGCGCGATAGTGTGGAGCAACACGTCCACGCTCGTGGCTTCCAAGGCTTGTAAGGCCGGAGTTTCAAAAAGTTGATATTTTGCTCAACACCTCATACACCCAGGCGTAAGGCTAGCACCATGCACAGAGGGATGCCCTTGCCCCCAAACGCAGCCTTGTCTGTGCCAGGCAACAAAATCGAGGAGCTATAGCCTAGCGGAATGCTCGCCTGCACACAATTTATCCACTCCGCATCGCTATCTAGCAACCGCGGCCACCAGCTGGCTGATTGCCACTGGAGTATCACTAGCGTGCAGTTGGCCTTGCATCGCAGCACGTGGTCGACTACTGGAGCGACCATCTGAGGTGGTGGAAAACAATAGTTGTTTTCACCTGCCCAGTGCTCGGTGAGGGCATTTATGGCCTCAGCGCCCACCTCTAGCCACCGAGAGTTGAACCTCGACAGGCGCGTGTTGCTTGCTGTGGCAAATCTATCGATCGAATGCGGCCCCCACTCTGCTTCTAGGCTTTGAAAGGCCTTCGGTCGCAGGAAAAAATCGTCCAAGTCTTTCCGCTTAGAGAGCTCGTCTGCCACTGCATTCATTCCCCTAGGAATCCACTCTACGAACAAGTTGAGCTGGTGTCTAAGACTAATACCAAATACTTGAATACAAGCATCTGCTAAATCTACCTTAGACGAGCCGCCTTTTTTCAAAATATAATACATTGCTTGGCTGTCGACGCGCAAGAGCACTTGTCGCCCGCCTATCACTTGGATGGCTTTATCCAACGCTGCCTTAGCGGCAAGTATCTCCCTTAATGTTGACGATCCTCCGATGCTAGCAGCGGGGAGTGGGCCCAGCAATTCCCACGTCTGCCCTGAGGCCACCGATCTCAGTACTGCGCCCCATGTGGTCACGCTAGCGTCGGTGTGCATGACAAACTTAGGGGCCATGGTGGCCCGAATGGGAGCACCATTAAACTTATCAAAGTGCTCCTCTCAAAAAGCAAGCTCGTGGAGCAACCCTTTTGTTGTGGGGACCATGTCATCCCAGGTAGACCCCTGGTTGATGACAGTGTACATATGGCGTGTGTACATGCCCGCGGTGCCCCCAAAAGCCACCTTCATGGAAATAAGCTGACCTGCTAAAGATGCTATCGTTCTAATGTGCACGCTACGAGTCTTGTGGGCCATAGCTCGAACGTGGAGGAGTGTTAGCAGGAGCTTTTCCTTGCGCGTCTTGCCGATGTGCACCCAAAGTTTACGAGTGTCTATTACAACGCCCAAGAACTGTGTGATTTTTGAACACGTAAGTACTGCCTTCTGCATATTCACCACGAATCCTGCTAGTGCAAGTTCGCCGAACACCAGCCGCATTGTTCGCGCGTGGGCGTCCTCACTGGGACAACTCACCAGAAAATCGTCTAGATATGCTATGACACGTATCCCCATCTGCCTCCACCTTCCCACCAGCTCTTTCACCACTCGTGTGAATACGTAAGGTGCGATCGCAAGCGCGAATGGGAGACATGTGAAAGTGTAAATCTTCTTATCCAGCTCGAACTCCAAGAACGTATGTGCATCTTCGTGCATCTTGACGTGATGATAGCCAGACTTGAGGTCAATGGTAAACACGAAGTCGTCTACGTGCACGACATCGACTAACTTATTCAACCCTTCATACCCAAATTTTACTTTTTTTAACGCTTTGTTCACGTGGCGCAGGTCATGAATTAACCGTAATTTCTTGCCCTCGACCACGTTCAAGGGGCATATGCAGTGTGGGCGACCTGGGAGAGTCCACTCTCTGGCAGCCCCAGAGGCTACTGGCTCCCCCACTGACTCACGGGCAAACTGTATGTGTTTCTCCACACCTTCATGGTTGCGCTGGTGATGCGGAGGTGCAGTATGCGTGTTCCACACCAACTTGTAGTCAATTATATGGTATGCACTATTGTTTGACGTAGCACATAGAAGTTTTTAGTCACCAAAGCTGTAACTGAAGTCTTCGATCACATGGTTATTATCACAATGTTTGTGCATGCAATACACGACATTATTATCAAGCAGAAATCTTCTTAACTTGTATCCACATATAGTCAAATGAAGGCAAGATTGATACCACTCCAAGGAAGAAACAAAGTCAACCTGAAGGTTCTGTGGTTTGTATTTTGTACATACATTGTCCTTTTTACGAGTGGCAGTAACAATTACAGGCCAGAAATGTATTTGCTACAAGAGACTCGCAGATGAAGCTTACAACTGGAAGTACATAAGAATGGCACATGTAAAGCTGGCCTCAGAGATCTTGGTGATTTGTATCGTCATGCAGCAGCAATGCTACTGTCAAGAGTAACAAATATAGTCAATAATCACAGGCCGGCGAACATGCACACTGTCACTAGTATGCATCCATAAAGACCTTGGAAAGTAAAAAAAAACACTGACAAAAAGTGGCTGGCCTCAGAGATCTTGGTGATTTGTATCGTCATGCAGCAGCAATGCCACTGTCAAGAGTAGCAAATATACTCTATAATCACAGGCCGGCGACACGAGCAATGTGACTGAACAACAGACGACCTGGACATGCATCCATGACTACCTAGTGAGATAAGCAAAACAAGCATTGCAAAGCTGGCCTCAGAGATCTTGGTGATTTGTATCGTCATGCAGCAGCGATGCCACTGTCAAGAGTAGCAAATATAGTCTATAATCATAGGCCAGGCTCACTAACAATGCAATGAACAACAAAACAATTTAGAAGAGCCTCAGCAGATACATACGGGAGTGCACATGGACACACATGCACACTCGGAAAAGAACAAGATAAAGAGCAAGACAGTCGTGCTCATGAAGCCACATGAAGAGTCTCAGCAAATACGGCGAGAAATACACCTGCTGGTTCTCTTCCAAGATGCTCCAGTTAAGTGCAACAAACATTCATTATGTGCTCTACATGAAATCCCTGCACTCTGGATATACACTCTAAAAAGCAAGCTCATGAGGCTTCTGGCCGCTCTTGAGACCAAAGCGAGAATGCAAGTAGTCCTTCAACAAGGGCACAGCATCAACAAGAGGAGCCACCTGGTCGTCAATGACCTTCTGGTCCTCCTTCTTGGCCTCTGGCACCTCAGCCTTCTCCTGCGGGCAACAGAAGAATATGACGACAGAGAAAAAAAACGTGAGAACACGCCGGCAACTTCAGGATGTATGTTCGGTGCTGCTCCCATTCCCATCCATAGTATATGGTCCAGCACCTTGTCGGACATAGCGTGCTCACACGGCTGCAATAGCCCACTATATTGAACTCCTTCACATATCCCAATAACTCCTGGTGACTAGAAACATTTAAGGCGTACTAAAAGCCAGACGGGGCACATTATATGCCAAAAAAGTGCTTCGTCTGCATTCCAGCAAACCAATTACTGCCTACCAGGGTACGCCTTCTATGGGAAGCCCCTCGTAAACTTCACAACTGCATGGGCACACCCTACAGGATAGCCTGAACAAAAGAGCGTGGGTAAAAGGAGCGAGACTTTAATGGGAACAATGACTCTTCTGCTCCCCGTCAAAAGCGACGAACCGAATTGCAGTCAAACCTCCTTGCAAGGTTTGATTCACCTACAACGCCTACCGCCTAACCACTAAACCCTTTGTGAATTTTAAGGAATTAAAGCACACTTTGTTGCAGTAAATCACCCGTCGTTCGTAACACATGGAAGTAGTGTCAGATGATTCAAGTGCCCATGCAAAACCATGAATAGATCCTGTCAGAGGTGTGCACCAATATCACCTTTACCATAAACCCTTAGCAAATTTGCTAGCTGTTCTCCCACCGATCTTGATGTACATATAAGGTCATTTCAAGGCCAACTTCAACAAAACCACTTACCTCCTTCTCAGAATCGAAAAACTCCTCCTCGCTCTTCTTTGCCTTCTTCTCCTCCTTCCCGAAGTAGGAATCGCCAAACTTGGAAACGTCAACAGAGGAGACGTCCAGACTGGTCGAGGTCGCAATCACATAGTTCTGGTTCACTCGCCTCAATGGCACTCCATTGATCCTGTATGGGCCTGATTCCCCCCCAAATTCGCACTCAGTCCCTATGCCTAGCTGCAATACTAAGCCTCACAAGTATCTTTCCTCATGCACTCACGTCTCTAATTTCACCCTGAACCAAAGGATATATCAACCGTGCCATCACGAAACCGCAAACCTGGTTTCAAGCCCTTCCAACACATGTTCTGCACATGAGATGCTGACAAATGATTCTCTCTTTGTCCAAAACCCTAGACACACATCAGGTTCAGGGTGCACAAGTACACACCTGTGACGAGCAAGAGGCCAGATTCAAGCTGCTTGAGGAAAACCACGCGCTTTCCCTTGAAGCGACCGGCAAGAATAATGAGAACAGTGCCAGGTGTGATGCTTGAGCTGTTCAGAGGAGACAACAGCAACAAACACAGTCAAACAACTGCGTAGGTTGTTCACCGCCAGATTCTATAAATAACATGTTGCAACAGGTAACTGTAAGTCAAATGGCATGTCAGAAATGGACATGCCTACTTTGGTCATCTCTACCGCTGGATTTGTCAAGTGGTTCCACTAACTAAACAACCTCAATGGTCAAGTCCTCCGAAGATGACCAGCTCGCGCCAACATCATGGAACTACCACTTGAAATATACATAATAGCCCATATATATATGCAGCATAAGGAAGGACACGACGTCCAAAGATAAGGCCAGGAGGTGATAAGTTACACCCCAAACCACCTTCGAGACATGCATCACATATTGTATAGCGACGTGAAACAGACCCTGAGATTTGCTCTTTTCAGCACATTGCGGTGCATTCCAGAGATCAGGCGTAAACCATGACACACTCCACTGCCTTGTTCTCCTTGACATCATCTTCTCTGCTGAGAGAACCTTAGACTGATGACTCATACGCAACTAGCATGATGATACAAAATATGAACCGACAAAGAATGTACTTTAGGTTTTGTAACCACTTGTATGCCATTAGCAATAAGTTTGGCGCTTCAGAAGATGCTCACCGCAGTTTCGCTGGCTTCTTCAGAATTCTTTTCTTCAAAGGCTTAGGAACGTCGTCTGCGGGGTAAAACCGGGGCTCTTTCTCCTTCTTCTCCTCAGGCTTGGTTTGCTTGGTGTGTGTGGGGAACTTTCCACCGTTCTTAGCCTTAATTGCCCACAACCCCCTCCGATGATATGTGGCAGACCTAGAAAACTTCCCTATGCTCCGAGCCAGCTCGGGGTTTCTAGGTGTTTTTGCCATGGCTGCCTTCTTCTAGGGTTTGGCTACGCCCTTATGAGTCGGCAGCCACGAAAGAGGAGTGAGGTAGGGACTGCTTCGAACTAATCAAGCACCGTGCGACGGCGGGAGTGTTTAGTCGAGCCCAGGCGATGATTTTTATCAGGTCGTCAAAAGTTGTTTGATTTATGCGTTAATGGTAGCCAAATTACTTCCTGTTGCAACTATTATCAGCATCGATATTGAGTCGAATGTCGCTGTGCGACTGGTGCTGACTGGAGCAGATGCACAAGAACACATTCTCTCGACGTTCAAAGCACACACGTAAAAAGCCCTCGAACCCTACTCACCGTTTTTGTCAATCTTTCTAGTGTTTCATACCCAAAACTTTTGACAAACACCTGGTGCTTCTTTGATTCTTTCTGCATTTGGCATGAAGCCCGCAAGAACTATCACTGGCATGACACGGTAAACGTCTGCCGGATTAACGAGACTATTACCGAACCAATAGTTTTAAGAGCGAAGTTGCGTGCGCAGTCTATAAACCAGGGTGTGTGAACATTATTCTGCATTCTTGACGCAGAAAAATCTTGGTCAGGGAGCTCTCTAAACCGGAAGAGAGCATCCACGAGAAACCAATACTTGTGTCCTATTCTAGTGTTTGTATCAAACAAAGACATCTTTAAGTGATTGGGAAGGCCTGTTTCTATGTATGTTCTTTCAGCCTTCTGATCATGTCACAAACTTCTCTCACTTTGCTCCTTTTACCACGTGGTTAGTGTACGTTCTAGAGTTGCAACTGTGCCTGGTCCCAAACTGATTCTAATATTCGAGCTGAAGTATGGCCTCCAGGGACTTGCTACTGGTTCTGTTCAGTGGAAGGCAATGTGTCAGTTTAATATTGAGCAGTCATGTTGTTAGCTTCTTTCCACTCGACATACATATCCACGAACACGCTTAGTGGGTACTACCTCTTATACTTCAAAGAGGAGGACGTGTGGAAGATTGCAACTATTGTGGCCGCCGAGGATGTACTGGTGGTCAATCATCTGGTCATTTTGTAGGTTTCAAGGGGCAACATGTATACTAAGCAAGCACCCATCAAATACTTCAGCCAATATGTACCTATTACTCAATTCCAACAAATAGCCTTCTGAATGGTGCCAACCTATTACACAAATCAAACAGTCTCTTGAATTTTGCCAACACAGAATCTTTGTTCATAAGGTGTGAATGATTGCTTTCTCGGCTGGTACCACTGGCCAGACCATGATTTGGCTATATTGGAGGGTTAGAGTCAAATGACAGCTTCAGGCGGCACATACCTGTTTACATACACATCATATATCAGCGTCCAAATTTACGACCTGAGGCTGTCGAGCTTCGTCATGTCGTCCATGCCTTCTACAATTCTTATGAGGACTTTCATAATGCCTGGTGATCGTTAAGGGAGGGCCAGCAGCTGCCTTTGCTATAGCACTGGTGGTGGTGCGATTATTAGAGCTTGTGCCTCCGTTTGCAGAATTTTATGTGATGACAATTATGTTTGGCTTTAGCTAGTAGTGCAGCTGAGTAATGTGAGCACAGATATTCAGTCCACAGATTGGGATGTGGATCCTCCAGTCAACTCATTACGTCTAATAACAATAATGTGCTCCGATCTCAGCAGCTGTGCTCTACGCCGTCCTAGTAAGGCACGGGCTTTATCATTTTTGTGGCACCAGTCCGTCAACGATAAGAATGTGCTTCGTGAGAAAGGCAAGAAACCGCAATGCATGGTGATACATGAAACATAATCTAAAGTAGTCGCAAGGTCTCGCTTAGGGGGAGGATTAACAAAGATCACGAAAACCTGCCAGCATTCTTTGCCTTCACGCGTTCTTTTGTGACACGTGATTTCGCCTTGGCTTGGTCTGTGTTGTGGCTCGTTTCATATGGAAATAGCATCATATCTCACAGTTCAGTCTTGCAAGGTCCGCTAATTCGTCCCGGATTCAATTCGTTCGCAGGAACTCGCCTCATACAGAAAGCGAGTGAAAGCTGCACTTTCCACTGGGTTAATTATTTAGTGGGTGAATCACGTCGAGCTAGACCAAAATGCAGGGTTCTCTAACACCCAAGAAGCATGTCCGATGCCCTTCTGGACTCCGTGCGCCACTCTGGCAGCTGTCATTTTCCGCTCAGCAAAAGCGCTGATTTTTGGAAGAGGAAGGAGATGAACGTGACTTGTAGGGGGGTAACATGATGCCATCCTCCAGTCAAAGGCCATGACTTGAAGTAGCTAAAAACAGAAGAACATTCAATTAATAAAATTATATCATCTACGCACACGTAACCTTCATATTAATAGAAATGACACATAAAATTTGCTTTTATGTTGAGCATTTCACGTCCTTGAGGAATGTTAAAGCCATGCTAATCTGTCACGGGGGCTCATTGGTAGACATGCTGTGCTAGAACGTTGTGCAGTGCAGATGAGGTCGGGAACCGTGGTCTAAATTTAAGCTCGCTGGCATGGCTGACGTCGCACGCAACTTCGAAGCAGCTGTGACCAGCCTGCTGCACAGCAACGACGTGGCAGCTGGCAGTTGGCTGGTCGCCTTCCAATCCTCCGCTGAGGCATGGGAGGCAGTGCTTCACGTTCTTGCAGCTGCACACCCTCAAGGTGGCCAGCCTGGCTCTGAGGTGGCCCTTTTTGCGGCTCAAATTCTGAAGCACAAGGTCTGCTGCCCTGCAACTCCCCGCAGCCCATCAGACATGTGCCACAAGAGATATATGCCCACTGCTTGCAGCACGCGAATGTGTGGCAGCTTTGGCAGGCTTTTTGCTCGACGTTACGATCAAAAGACCTGCAGAGAGGTTTTCCAGCAATTGAGGTGCACTTTGCAGATCTTCCAGCTGGAGGCAGTGCAGCTGCTCTCCCTTATTGTAGACGTTGGCACCTCCAAGCAAATTTGGAGCAAGCAGCTGCTTCTGCCGAAGCATAGAAAGCAAACCCTATATGGGGCTAATTGCCCCGTTATTGGTTCCTGGTACTGAATACTTCTCATTTTTCCGCTGGAGGGTTGGAGAGTGACTGGGTGGGGTCATCACACAGACAAGGGCATGTTGCCTCTCGGGAGAAGTCTGCAGCATCTCGAGCACACTCTCAGGAACAAGGCTGCTTGTTAACCAATCAAGGGCTCCGCTGCCATGCTGATTGGGGAGGGGGAGCAGATACAGAGGGAAGGGGGGGCTCTGGGAGAGGAAGGCAGGGGGAAGGTGAAGGAGGCCCTGGTGCACCACTGCTTGCGCCTCTCCTCCTCCTCTGCTTCACATGCGGTTCGTCTCTTACTTACCTTCCCGTCCCCGCCCCTCCCCTCCCCTACCTGCCCCTCTTCTGCCCTCCTCCCCTCCTTCCCTCCTCCCCGTGCAGCTGGTCTCTGGCTAGCAGTAGCTCCCGCACTATCTTGCTGCTCGACACGCATCGCTGCAGGCAGCTCTCAACAAGCACGTGTGCGTGCAGTCAGGGGGGGAAAGCGTCGAGAGTGTAGCACCGCATTATGGCATCTCTCGTGGGGGTGGGGGGTGGGGGCTGGGGGGACAGGTGGTGGTCCAGCTGTGCGGAGCCCTGGCATGCCTGCTGATGCGCGCGCCCAACGAGTGCAATGCCACGCTGGAGCCCCTGCTGGCGGCGGCGTGCGCGCAGCCGGACGCGCGCCTGGCGCTCACGCTGCTGGCCATCCTGCCGGAAGAGTACCTGGAGGCGCCCTCCTCTGTGCCGCCGCCGCTGCGCCACCTGTTCTCCGTGCAGGTACTCGAGAAGGGCAGAGCCGCGCAGGCATGCTCTTATGCACGCCTCACAGCCTCCAGCCTCCAGCCTGAGCACGGGGGACGGGAGGCCTGGACCTGACTGTGTGTGTGTGGGGGGGGGTGGTGCTGTGCCTGTTTGCCTGGTGGGGCAGCTGCTGGAGCAGGCGCCCAGGGTGCTGCACTTCCTCACGCACCAGGCGGCGCTGACCCAGCAGCAGCAGCAGCAGGTGGTGCAGCTCCTGCAGTGCCTGCTCTCTTGGGTATGTGAGCATGCACTTGTCGCCCTCCTTGGTGCTGCTGCTGCTGCTCCTTGGCGGTGCAGGCCTCAGGGCGCGCAAGGGCCTAGTATTCATGGTCGGGGTTCGGGGATCAAGACTCAGGGGTTTGCTCCGGAGAGGGGCTGGGGCCTGGGGAGGAGCAGACGGCACTCGGCTGCTTTGGAGAGGCGGGGGGCAGCGGCAGCAGCAGCAGTGTGAGCGAGCATCCTCTGGTGGGCTTCCTGCTGCGCTGCCTCCTGCAGGACGAGCGGCATGACGTGGTCAGGGCCGCCGCCGACGTGCTCATTGAGATGGCCGTCCGCCACCAGGTGCTGCTGCTAGCTGCCCGCCTCCTGCTCCTCCCGCTCGTCTGCTGATGCCCCAGGGGAAGGGGGAAGGGGCTGATTGTGGAGATGATACGTCTTCCCTCTCTCCGTCTCCCTCTGCCTCTCTGAATGTCGCTTGGGCGCACGCTCGGCGCGCAGGGGGCTCTGCAGTGGATGCTGCCAGCGCTCACGCCGGCGCTCTCGTCCGCCTCGTCGTGCTCGTCTGCCGCGCACGCGTCCACTCTGGGCCCGCTGACGGACCTGCTGGTGGAGATCGGCCTCACGGTACGGCCTCGTGTTTCGCAGTCACTACCCGCACTAACTCCCTCGCTCACTTGCATGCAGGCATGCATGCTGGCATGTTCGTGTGTGTCATGCTCCTCCCCGTCCTACGGTCTACTGTAGCCCTTCGTGCAGCACAGCATGTGAGGGGGGCGCTGAGCTGGTTGGTCTCAAAAGGGGGGAGGGGGAGCAGGCGGTGCCAGAGGTGGCGCAGGGCGGCCCTCTGCCGGACGCGCTCTTGCTGTGAGTCCTCCTCATCCCTAGCCCTAGCCCCCCCTCCCCGCGCCTTCAGCTGCTGGCCGGGAAGAGGAGCAGTGCTGGTACATCTGAAGGGGACTGGTGCAGTGAGATGTATATGAGGCTTACAAGGGAGATGCGGAGAGAGGGTGCGCAGCTGCATGGGGCGGCCAGGGGACAGGGAGGAGCAATGCACCATTGCCCAGTCCACCGTCCCCCTCTGGTACCCCCCCCTCCCCCACTCCCCCCCCTCTGACCCACCACCTGCACCCATATCCCTGTGGCCCCCCCGCCCGTCTCTGCATGTGTGTGTGTG
>WELA01013572.1:80837-93231 GCA_009602735.1 Mesotaenium endlicherianum | reverse complement strand
ATGAGCCTCTCTGTCTGTCCGTCTGTCTGGGAGGGGGGGGGGTGATGGGGTGGGGTGATGGGGTGGGCAGGTGTGCCGTGGCAGAGCACACAGCAGCGCAGCAGCAGCAGCAGCAGCAGCAGGCAGCGGAGGCAGCAGGAGGAGGGTTCAGGGCTGTGGCCCCCACCGTGCTGTCGCTGCTTCTCATGCGCGCCCAGGTGAGCGGCCGCCTCTTGCTGTGTGTGTGTGTGTGTGTGGGGAGCAATAGCAGCAGCAGCAGCAACATGGCACCATCCGCGGCACCTTGTGTGCGCGACGAGGATGAGAGTGACCGAGTGTAGGGCCTGGGCTGGGCTGGGTCCTCTTTGGGGGGGGTGCCTGCCTGCCCAGGGGCACCTGACAGCTGGCATCCGGTGCAGGCGAGGTGGAGGAGGAGGAGGAGGAGGAGGACAGCCTGCAGCAGTACCGCGGGCAGCTGGAGGAGCTGCTGCCTGACGTGTGCCGCGTCATGGGGCCTGCGCTCTTCCTCTCCCAGGTGGGCCTGTGCGCCTGCCCGTCTCCGTCTGTGCGCTCCTCCTGGCGGTGAGTGCCGGGCGGCATGCCTTGCCTCACGCTGGCACTGGCTGCTGCTGCTGCGGGTGGTGGTGGTGTCCTGCAGGTGGGAGGGCGGCTGAAGCAGCAGCAGCAGCAGCAACAGCAGCAGTGGGCGGAGCTCGAGGTGGCCCTCTTTGGCCTTCATGCGGTCCGTCCTCCCCTCTCTCCCTCCCCTCCTGCGGTCGCCACTGCCCGTGCCCGAACAGTTGTAATAGATGTGTCTACAACACAGGGAGTAGCAGTAGCAGGGGCAGGGGCAGAGCAAGCCTCCATCCTGGCAGCCGCAGCTCTTGGTGCGTGCATCTGAGGGTGCAACGCCCACATGCACACACGCGCGTGCACACACACACACACACATGCGCGCGCGCACCCCCACTCTTTGGAATGGGCAGGCGGCCGAAGCTCTGCAGGAGCTGCTGGAGGCAACGCAGCTGGTGCAGGTGCTGGCTGCCGTGGCGGAGCTGAGCAGCGTGATGCCCCATCTGCCGCCACCTGCACACCTGCCGGTGCACTCTTCTTGCCCCCCCCCCCTCTGTTTAGCTCATACAAAAGCAGCAGCACTGCCTCCACAGCTGGAAGCTACCATTGGCTGCCCCTGCAGCAGTAGCAGCAGCAGACGCAGAAGCAGCTGACGAGGATGGTGAGGGCGATGGCGGCTGTCTGTCTGTCTGGGAGGGAGCAGGTTCTGAGGGGAGCGGGGCAGCTGGTGGCCACATTTGCCGACGCCGTGCGCTCCGACCCCTCCCTCGTGGTGCCCCTCCTGTAAGTCGCCCCCTCATCTGCATTCCCGCACTTGACAAGACACTCGGAGGACGGGCGAGAATAGGCGGTGCCATAGTAGCCATGGAGCTCAACCGTGCAAACAAGGGCGGCGGGGGTTGTGGGCGTGGGCGTGGGGTTGGGGGGTGAGCAGGGGCATCGTGGGGCAGGGAGTGGCGCAGCAGGGAGGGGAGCAGGCAACAGGAGGAGGAAGAGGAGGAGGAGGGGGGGGGAGTAGCAGCGAGGTGTGCTGCGCCGCCATCCGCCGCATCTGCGAGGCGGCTCCGCACGCGGCTGCTGCCGCCTCGCCCGCGGGGGCCCTCTCTGCGCTGCTTGCCCTGGCCCATGTATGTCAGAGCCCCCCTCTGCCTTGTGGCTGTGACCCCCTGTCCTCGCACAATTCCCGTGCATGGCAGCATAGCCTGCCTTCCCTGTGAAATTGATGCATGGGGGTCTCACAGGAACAGGAGGGGGGATGGAGGGAGGGAGGGGTGCAGGGGCTGGGGGCGCTGCAGCTGGGCGTGCGCGAGGACGAGGACATCATGTGCGCCGTCGTGGCCGTGCTGTCCGTGTGCCCGTTGCCGCAGCTCCATGCGGCGCTCGCCCATCTCNGGGGGGAGTGCGCCTGCATGTGAGAGGAGTCCCTTGTCTGTTATGCCTGGAGTGTGTTTGGGCTCAGCGGGAGAGTGTAGGGAGGGCGGAGGTGCAGCTAGGAGGGGCCTCTCCGGGAAGTGCCTCTGCGCTGTCGTCTGCCACACGCGCCATCACCCGGTAAGCCCGTCCCGTCACCTCCACAACCATCACGCCCCTCGCCACTCAGGTACTGCGCCTGCTGCTGCTAATCAAGTTCAGCTGACACTCAAATGACTGAGTGGCAAAGTGACTGAGTGGTAGATGCTGCTGGGTGGGGGGGGGCGAGAGAGGGAGGAGCAGCATGGGGGCTCTGTGCACGCCCATGAGGCTGGACGAGCTGCACGCGCAGGAGGCCGCCCGGCTGCTGGGCAGCATGGTGGAGGCCGCGTGGGTGCGCCTGCGTGCCGCGCTGGCGTGCCCGCATGCCGCCCTCGTGGAGGCTGCCGCCCGCTGCTTGCTCATCTTGCTGCAAGCTCCAGGTGGGCAGCCCCCCCCCTCCCCACCCCCCTTAGCTCTCACTCCTCTCCTTCTGTCGCTCTTTATTACACATCCTGGACGACTCCCACTCTTGCGTCCTGAAAACACTTGCACTGACAGTCAGTGGGGAGGACGCGCGCAGGCGAGCAGCAGCAGCAGCTGCTGGGGCCGGGGCTGCAGGCGCTCGCGCACTCGTTTGCGACGTCAGAGCGCGCGCACGCTGTTCTCCTGCGCACAGGTGTGCTTCCTGGCTCTCCTTTAGCCTGCCGGCCAGTGAGTGCTGTGAGTTATCCAGTCAGAAGTCAGCGAGGATACGCACACAGCTCTCTCCTCTGTTGCAGAGACAGCTTTTCTGTATCAGGCATAAGTGGGAGGGGCTGATGCACTCTCACTCTGGGCGTGTTTGTGTGTGTGTGTGTTGTGGAGGCACTCGCAGCTGCCGCTCTGATAGACAAGTGCGGGGCAGCCAACGAGAGGGAGGCGCGGGAGTGCGTGGCCGCCGTGTGCGCGTCCGCTCACTGCAGAGCTCTGGCATCGACGCAGGCGTGTGATGCGGCACCCGATGTCGCGGAGTCGCTCATGCAGCTGCTGGCCACCTTTGTGCGCTGCTGCTCCTTTGCGGTTGGTGCCACTCCTGTCCGCCCCCATCCCCCCCCACCTACGTGGGATGCTCTCTTCTGGGCCCTCCTCGTATGTGCCGTGCAACACCACCTGCACTCATGCACATGCGCTGGCTGCTGTGCAGGATGAGGGAGCAACGGGCAGCATGCAGGCACCGCTGCAGTGGGCAGCGGCCGCGTGCGCTGCCTCTCACCGCTCCGTCGCCCTCTCCGCTGCCTCCTTCGTCTCTGGTACCCCCCGTGCCATCTCATCCCGCTCCCTTCCCACCGTATGCCACCTCGCGCCAGCCACCCTTATGCTAGCCCCCGCGTTCCCGTCGCCCTGTCCAACAGTCGATACTATCAGGCTGAGCAGGCAGTCTGCTGTTGATAATTGGTTTGGAGAAGCTGGTGGGCGGGTGGGCGGGTGCGCGCGTGAGTGCAGCACTGCTGGAGCTTGCGCTGGCTGGCGTGGAGGGAGCCAAGCAGCCCCTGGCAGCAGCAGCAACGGCGGCGATGGGGAGTGCGCGCATGCAGGCAGCCGCTCTAAGTGCAGGGCCGCTCCTGGTGGCGGGACTCGTACGCTCTCTCCTGGCCCCGGGGGCTCTGGCCCGGGTGGGTGCTATGGCGGTGCCGCTGCCCATCCCTGGAATAAGCCTTCTGGTCCCCCCCACCAGCAGCTGATTTGCCACGTGGGTTGAGCTTAGCCTAGAGAGAGAGAGAGGGAGAGAGAGCTCTTACTGCAGCTGGCCTGGCAGAGAACGGTCTCGGTCAGGTGCTCAGTGCTCAGGTCCATCTGGCAGATGGAGGCAATTGGCTTTTCTTCCCTTCTCGAGCTGTGCCCGTGCTTTCAAATGGTAGTCCTCTGCTTCTGAAAGCACAACTTTCGACTGCATGATGCTGTGGCTGTGGGCGCGTGTTTGTGCCGTCGCTGTTGTGCAAGGGCCCAGTGGAGCTGCTGACATGTGGAGGGAGGTCGTGGGCGTGCAGGTGCGGAAAGTGGCGATCATATTTCAACAGCTGGCTGTGCTGTGCGCTGCTAGCCCTGCGGCAGGGGGCCTGCCATTGCTGCACGCCTGGCTCTCCTCGCCTGTCAGTGCTCGTCCCCCCGTGCCTGATCACCTTCAGAGGCTTTCCATTCAAACTAACTGCGAAGCTCGTGTTGTTGCTGCAGTTTGAGCTTGTGCTGCCTGACGGTCCGTCCTCGTGTTCGTGAATAGTATATGCTTATACACGCGTGCACGGCATGCTTGCACTCGTCCTCTTGCCATCTTTAAATAGCTTGTCAATTGCTGGGAGGTGCTTGCCAGACTTTGCATTACTGCATGGCACGGGTCCAAAAGAGAAGATCGGGCTGGAGGTGAAATGGCAAACCCCACCGCCCCCGTAGAAGACTTAATGCTCGCTCTGGTTGTTCCTGCAGCTGGCGGATGTGCAGGCTGCTTTTGGGGGGGCCAGGAAGGAGGACCTCGTCCACACGTGGAGTTCAGCGGTTGCAGCTTCTGCGCACGACAGACCGCAACCTGGTGTAGGCAGCGCCAGGGCCTCCACTGAAGGCTACCTGCAAGGCCCGGGCGGTCGCTTGCTAAAACGCTGCGTGCGAGACTTTGCGGAACTGCATAAGCAACGAACATGATCAGGGTTTTCATATCTCGTTTATGTGGTTATGACAGACGTGGCTCGCATCTGCGTTCCTGCAAAGATAAATGATACCTCTGAGCTACCAAAATGTAACGGGTACTTCTCATGTTTTGTGATTCACTCAAATTTGCTCCATGTCGAGAATGTGTGAGTTGTTTGCAGATGTTTTCGTGGCCTGCATGTGGTTGTACCTTTTTTGACTGCAGGGAGCACTAGTTCTCTCTCTTAAGCTGTACCTTCAAAGTGCGTTCCTCGTCCATGCGTGAAAGAGCAACATAAGTTACATCTTGATGTTCTAACAAGTCCTCAATTGTACTGCAAAAGAGTTACTGGGCCTTTGTCAATCTGCCATGCTTACAATGGTTAGTCCACTCTGCAGTAATTGCAATTGAACTTGCGATCATCATTTCTTAGGGTGTAGACTAACCTATTGAACGTATGGCGATAAAACTTTCTGTACTTGTTGAATTCAGCCCTTTCCTGCCACCTTGCACCACGCAAACTGCTCTTTCATTATGTGCAGCAATCTTGTTTTCCATAACCAAATTGTTTCAATGGAACTTCATTGTCGTGCCATGTATCCTTAAGAGGCTGGTCACCAGTGACTAGTCATAAGCCAACAGATTGTGTAT
Source organism: Mesotaenium endlicherianum (assembly GCA_009602735.1). NCBI lineage: Eukaryota > Viridiplantae > Streptophyta > Zygnematophyceae > Zygnematales > Mesotaeniaceae > Mesotaenium > Mesotaenium endlicherianum. Next base: position 87,917 of record WELA01013572.1, on the reverse strand, counting down.
AGAAAACAAATACAGGCCATCACTTCTCTTTATTGCCAAGTACCTCAGGTCAGTCAGTAGTCGGCAGAATATAGGCCACCTCCAAACGTAATGTAGCAGTTATATCTCCTGACCATGTGTTATTTAGAAGCAACTCAAATAAGCACCGACCCAACAGTGTCCTTCAAATTGCACGTGGACTATCAAACAAAGAATATCTTAATAATACGCCAGTAATCAAAGAATGAATAGTAAGCATAACTGAAAGTTAAGCTTTGAAATACGGGTGCTCCAGAGCTCCTCGGGCTGTGATACGCTTGCTGGGGTCAAGGATCAGCATTTTCTGCACACAGTGTCATCCATCATTCATACAATCAATGCTCGAGGCCTGCAACAGGTGAACATGGTACCAAGGAGGTCTCACAAGCATTCAAATTTACAAACACTGCTTGAAGCATCACCTGTGGCACATAGTTACGCAAAGCAGTGACATGGGCAGTCCATACTTGACCATAAATAAGATGAGCTTGGCATGTTTCATACCGAAAGCAGGTCAAGCCCGACGGGGTCCAGAGTGGGCACAATTGTCGCCACCTCCTGCAAAACCATGCAATAAGTTTCCCGCTCACCACAGGTTTCTGCAAAGCCAATGACGACAGGGGTTCCGTGTGGTTGTGCTTTTTTACAACTAAATCACCAGTATGCCGCACACACGCCCAGAGCTCCCCATTCTCGCCAGGCCCTTCTGGCTGCAAGGAGAGGACTCAACAGTTGAGGCAAGAAGTGTACGTACTTTCGGAAGCCATTTGGGAAACACTGACTTAAAGTCTGGAAGAGAAGTCACCCCGGGCCAAACGTCCTCGTCGGGTGTCCCCATAATCCTGCCAGTCAGAGGAGCTATATGAATAAGAGGTTGCCAAGATCCGCACGGGGCCCACTCACGTTCTTCACAGAGCTGGCTTTCATACGAGACGTGAAGGAGGGAGCTTACAGCATCAAGTGATCAGAGCAGAAACATGATCACTATCTCGCATGACTTCTGTCTGAGCACTTGCACTTTATTGAACAGTCTTTCAGTCAGGCCTGACAGGTGACGTAACAAACAGAATTACCTGAAGATCCTAAAAAGCTCGTCAATCTCTGAATCTCCGGGGAATAAGGGCTTCTGAGTGATCATCTCCGCAAAGATGCATCCAACGGACCACACATCCACGGGAGTAGAGTAGTGGCTGGACCCAAGCAGAATCTCAGGGGCTCTGTACCACAAGGTCACGACCTGCAATCATTTGGCACCCGCGCCATGACAGAAGTTCAGTAAATTTCCGCGCAAACACTCTCATAGCACAAGGCCTCAACCCCTCCTCCAGTCTGACAATTACCTCGTGTGTGAAAGTGCGGACTGGTATTCCAAAAGCTCTGGCAAGGCCAAAGTCAGCCAGCTTCAAGGAGTTTGTTCGGCGATCAATCAGCAGATTCTGAGGCTTAAGGTCTCTGTGCAACACCCTGTGCGAATGACAGTAGGCGAGCCCCCGAAGAATCTGGTAGAGATAAGACTGCACACACAAGTAAAGCTTGGACTGGGTAAGAAGCCAGGAAGAGACAAGCATGAGTGAGTCTGCTAAATTCACAAGGAGAAGCAAAAACCAGTGGGCACCGGACATTCTCCAGAATTCATCTTTGCATTGATGGGTGTACCTTGATGAGTCGATGATCTTGTGAGATGTGAGGACATGCATCCATGTGCTTCTTCAGGTCGAGATCCAGATACTCAAACACAAGATACAGGCGCTTGTCGCTGTGCACGACGTCCTGCAACCTGCTCCCGCGTTTGGAATATTTCACAAATTTGCACAAAGAGTTGCTATTGCTCAGACAAACAACTGCTAAGGAGCGTGACAACCAATCACTCCCAGCTCAGGGTGTGCTCACGGTCGTTTATGATTCCAACATTCTATAGCCCACAGCTTTCAACATAGATATATTTTATGTTCAATTCCCACTCCGAAGGTATTCAGCTGTCAATGGTCGAGAAAAGCCCTCATCATTGAGATGCCAAGCATGAACGAGGAAATTTGTTGGGCACTTTGCGTCCACAATACATACCTCACGATGTTGTTGTGTTGCATCTCCTTTAATAAAGCTATCTCCCTGATTGCAGTGCTAGGTACCCCCTCATCTTCTGCTTCAAGCCTTATCTTTTTCAAAGCAATGGTTTCGTTTGTCAACTTGTCTCTGGCTTTGTAGACGACTCCATAAGTACCTTCGCCTATCTTCTCCACCTTCTCATACTGCTCATGGCGAAATAACTGTCAGAAAAAAATGCCACGAGGCCTACTTGATGTATTCAACTGTGCAAATAGCACTGAGCAATGCAAGTAGAAGGTACATTCAGCAAGTTCAGACCACTCACTTGTTCCATCTGGAGAGCTAGAAGCCTCCGGGAACTAACGCGTTCAAAACATAGGGGAAATGTTGCAACTTATTTAAATCCAAAAATTACCCCCACCAAAAGAGGAGTCTAGCCAACCATACTAATTGCTCAAATAATGTAGTGGGGAGAGAGAATGAGTTGACGAGTTAGTGATACAGACGTTGCGCCTAAAGAAGAGTCGAGCACGCGAAGGATGCGAAGGTGGAGATGAGTGTCAAGTTTGCTGCATGGTTGTTCATTGCGATACTTTGCCATAGCATATATCTCAGCAGCTTGCAGGCAGCATTGGGTTGTGCCAGGCATTGCCAGGGCAGGGACGCCTCATGGCCAAGGAGGTCATATGGGGTCACGCTACTCTGGGGAGGTGCCAGCACAGCAATAAAGGACTTCGACGGTCGCAGGCTGGAGCATGCTGGAGCAGGCCTGGGCATGGCCTGGGTGGGCCCGACTCTGCCTGCAGGGCAGCCCGGAGCATATCAGTGTGCGCTAATTAAAACTGTATCTCGGGCTACTTATCGTCGACGAAGAAACTTGCAGAACCCCGCAGAGACTCGCAGAACCTCGGAGAAACTCGCCAAAACTGACAGTCTCGAATATAAACTGACATATATTTTTAACCTCTCTTCATCCCCAATCCCGATGGTCGAGTCTTGATTCCCATAAGGTATTTCCGATTGAGTCGGTATTCTTGCGCACGTACACCGAACTTTTCTGGACTGATATTTCCTGACAGGGATTCTGGTGGTTTCTGAGGTGGTTGGAGCGCGCGTGATGGCGAGTGCACACGCGCGCGGTCTCAGTGGTTTGGTTCAGCTCGAATGGCACGTCTTTGAGATAGTGTCATACGAACAATGAACTTCGATATTGCGGCACTTGACGCCTGCATGGGCGTCCGAATCCCAAATTTCAATTCCCGGCCAAGTCTCGGACTACCGATGCACGCTTTTCCATCGCCTCCAAATTTTAGCAAGGTTAACACTCGGACTCAACTCGTCCGTGCGGTGTTGAAAGCCTCGAAGACATGCACTCGAGCTCGTCACGAAGTTGATTGTGATCAGCACATAAGAAATAGAGTGCTCAGGAGTCGGGACTGTTTGGGTTACTTTGCAGATGTCTTAGTTACAAATCGATTGAAGGTATATCTAAAAACTTTGTCATTTATTCAAGAGCCTCGTCTTTGTATGTTAGCTACTTTGTGCCGTTATGTTAAAAGTGACTTTCTGACCATGTGTATGGCTCCTTAGGTACTGCGGCCCTGATGGATAATGAGGTAGCGAACACGTCAGGAGCAGGAACATATGTGAAGGTCCAAGAGAAGCTGTATGCACCCCGCAGTGAGAGAGAAACTGCTGAGGGAAAGTTCTGGCGGAGCTTTAGATCAGTAGTTGACGCGCAGCAGATTGGAGCAGTCACATCATTAGACTTCAGCCCAACAGCACCTCATAATTTTGCAGTCACCAGCTCTACAAGGGTAGGACTGCACTCAATAGCCCACTTATGTGTGTACGTCACAGTCTGCAATGAAATTGAAGTATAATCTGGTGTCTTTGATGCTATTGTGAACCTGAAAGGTGGCGCTTAGCGTCGCCGTGTAAGAGCACCCTTGCTTGAGTTCTTGATTGTTCATCTCAAGCATTGCTTTTTGAGGGACTACTTTACGCTGCTGGCTCTGTTGGAAGTCATTGAAGGAGTTGCAGGTGGACAACGAGCAGCGTACGGGCATGCTGCTTCTTCATTACGCTCTGTTTAAGAGCATGCAGGCCGCTGAAGTTGTCGGCGGCTTGGTCGTTGATCTTGCAGGTCATCATATATGATGCAGCTACGCGGAAGGCGAAGAGAACAATTTCGCGGTTTGCAGATATTGTAAGGCAAACCTTCTGCAGCCGCCTGTAGACTGGGCTAGGCTAGGTGACATGCACCGGAACAGCTGGCACACAACTCAGGCCGTGTGCTTATTGAGTGGAGGAGGTAGCTTGCTAGTCACGGGACTCCGTTACAGAGCGTCGCGCTGCGCTGAGGGGTGCCCGGATATGGGCAGAGCAAGGCAGAGCAAGGCAGAGCAGAGCAGAGCTGGTCTGAGCTCGTGAAGGCTGCCGTGCCTTAGAGAGCGATGCATTTGCTTCGTATGCATGAAACAGCCTAAGCTTCAATACGAAACTTCATTTTGATCCTTTGCCTGGCTGCTGCGGGCAGCTGATGCATACAGCGCCTGGTGCGCCTGCCAGGCGTGAGGGCTGACATGCATGCATGCTGGGGGGGTGGGGGGGTGGGGGAGAGGCTGGCAACAGGCGTACTCTGGCAGCTTCCGGTCCGACGGGCAGCTGCTGGTGGCGGGAGGGGAGACGGGCATAGTGCAGGTGTTTGACGCCGGCAGCCGTGCCATTCTGCGCCAGCTCAAAGGACACTCCAGGTACACCTGCCGCTTGCCCTGCGCGCCTGGGGGCTCGCCAGCAGGGGGGAAGTAGGCTGACAGAGAGAGCGGGTGGAGGCTGGAGGGTGCAGGGCGGTGCATGTGGCGCGCTATGGGGATGACAAGGTGCACGTGCTGTCGGCCGGCGACGACCAGTCCGTGCGCTACTGGGATGTGCCNTCCCCCCCCACCCCGCCCCCCACAACTACTTTTCTGCGAATGCCTGGATGGCTTGCTTTGCAGTCTCTGCTCCTGCTGGGGGCTGCTGGTGGCTGTGGGTGTGCATGTGCATGCGGGAGTGAGGTGGCCGAGGCTGGCTGGGCTTACAATGCCAGTCGAGAGCGGGGGCGGGGCTGGCGGGTGCAGGGCAACGGGGTCGTACGACCACACGGTGCGGTTGTGGGACATGCGCGTGGGGGTGGGGGGCGAGACGGCGAAGAGGAGGAAGAGCGTGATGACGCTGCAGCACAGCACGCCCCTGGAGGACGTGGCGTTCTTCCCCGCGGGCGCGCTCCTGGCGACGGCGGGCGGCAACCACGTCAGCGTGTGGGACCTCGTGGCGGGCGGCCGCCTGATGCAGCGCGTGGCGCCGCACCAGAAGACCATCACGTGCCTCCAGCTGGCGCCCATGGCGGCGGCGTCCCCGGCGGACCGCACGCCCGGCCCGCGCCTGCTCACAGGCTCCCTGGACTGCCACGTCAAGATCCACGACCTGGACTCCTTCCAGGTGTGTATGCGTGTGCTGTGCGCGCGTTTGTGCCTCTCTCGCTCTCTCCCGCTCTGTGTGCATGTGCAACGTGATTGCAATCCAAGCGGGGAGTATGTCCGACCTCTCAGTCGTTCAGGACGTAGCGCGCCCCTGGGGTATGCGTACGGGCAGCTGTCAATTGGTAGCTGGCAAGGCGCTCCCTCTGCAGCACAGCACAGCACAGGAGTCAGCGTTACAACTCCAAGCCAGCTCACTGTGTCTGCGTGTGCGTGTGTGCGTGAGGGAGGTGCCTCACGGATGCGCAGGTGGTGCACGCCGCCCGGTACGCGGCTCCCATCCTGGCGCTGGGGCTGTCGCCGGCCGCCACCACGCTGGCCGTGGGGATGTCCACGGGCCTGCTGTCCATCCGCCAGCGCAGCACCACCAAGAGCAGCGCCGCTGCAGCAGGGCCCGTGCGCACGCTGCTGCCGGGGATGGGCGGCCGCAAGCGGCGCCAGCAGCGGCGCAGGGGGGCGGCAGCGCTGGCGAGCGCGGGGGCCACCTCGTTCCGCTACTTTCTGCGCGGCCGCAACGAGCGTGCCGCCGTACGCCCCTCCTCCTCCTCCTCCTCCTCCTCCTCCTCCTCCTCCTCCTGTGCTCGGCTGCTGTTCCTGGGTGCGATGGGGTGGCTTAGAAGACGGCAGCTGTGTTGTACTCTGTAGCAGCTGATAAATGCCCCCCTACTTTTTCTGCTCCTGCTCCTGCTCCTGCTCTTGCTCCGGTTGCTATGGGCCAGGATAGTAGCAAGCTGGCCACCGCATGAGCTTGCATGCATGNGGGGGGGGGGGGGGGGGGGGGGGGGGGGGGGGGGGGGGGGGGGGGGGGGGGGGGGGGGGGGGGGGGGGGGGGGGGGGGGGGGGGGGGGGGGGACATCAGGAGGAGGACTACGTGGTGGCGGGCAGGCGGGCGGCGCACATGACGGGGCACGACAAGATGCTGCGGCGCTTCCGATACGCGGACGCGCTCTCCGCCGCTCTGCGCTCGCAGCGCCCCCCGGTGCGTGCTTCCTCTGTCTCCTGCCCTCACCCTCGCCCTCGCGCTCCCCTCCTCCCTCACCACCTCAGCCGCCGCTGCCTCCTGCTAGCATGGCTGCTCCTCATCCTCCTCCTCCTGGCGCTAGGCCCGTCCTTGCGGGGACAAAGTTGTGGCAAAGTCGACAGCCTATGTAGGGAGAGCTGGGAGCTGGGCTGCAGCTTTATGAATCAGCATATGGAAGAGCTTCCAACTCTAACACAAGCATTCACAGCTGTAGGCAATACCAACCGCCCCATGGCCCCAGGAAGTGTGTGACTGTGTGCAATTGGGATTTTCATGTATTGACGAGACGCTGATACTGGAGTGAAGTGGCAATGCCCGACAGTGACATTGCCTCCCTCTTAGCTCCCACTCGGCTGCCATCTCTGCCAAAGGTCTTGTCGCTTACTCAAGCCAGGCGTAGAGACAGGCAGGGCAGGCAGACTGGAGGACGCTCACTAACAAGTTCGGCTAGTGTGTTGGGTTGGGGGGGGGGGG
>WELA01013572.1:51392-70448 GCA_009602735.1 Mesotaenium endlicherianum | reverse complement strand
GGGGGGGGGGGGACAGGTGGTGATGGGCGTGATGGAGGAGCTGGTGGCGCGCGGCGCCCTGCGTGCGGCGCTGGCCAACCGCGACGCGCCCGCGCTGCTCCCGCTGCTCGCCTTTGTTGCCAAGTACGCCTGCCTGCTGCTTTGCCTCTCCTTCCTCCCTCCTGACGCCTCAGCAGCCAGGATGTGCGGGTCGCGGCGGCATGTGTCATGTCCGGGAGGGATGCTGGACCTTGGCAGAAGTGAAGACGCCTTGCTGTAGTGAATATGCATTGTCGGCTACGAGCGACATTTGGCTGGCGGGCTTCAGTCTGGAGTCGCACCTGTTGATTGGCACTTGCGGGCGCATGTCACACATGCGCACACTTGTGTGTGTGGGGCTGGGTGGGTGGGCGGGCGGGGGTGGTGTGCAGGTACGTGAGCAACCCCAGGTACAGCGGGCTGCTAGTGCAGGTGGCACGCGCGCTGCTGCCGCTCTACGCCACCTCCTTCGGCCTCACCCCTGCCGTGGACCATCAGGTACCACCCCAGGCAGACAGCCAGCCAGCCTGCTGCCCGTTGGCTCGCCGGCACTCATTTGGGAGTAACCTGGGTCCAGTTGCAAGGCCTGCAATGCGCATCGCGCGCATGCTTCCACGGTCCTGCTCACGCCCCGCCCCCTTGAGCCTGTTGCCACCGTGGGAGCGGCCCCCACCTGCCCCCCAGCACATGACTGTATGCGTACCGTTTGGGTGTGACATTATGCTATTTGCAAGTGGTTATTGCGGGGGATTGGGGTAGGGTAGTATGAGACTCAAACTTAAGTGTTGGTGACTCCCCGGACTGTGGTCTGAAACAGCGAGTTTCTGAGGGTTAGGGGCTTGGTGTGACAAAATAAAGTGGCCTACCGGCCCTTGGCCCCGGCCATGTCCTACCTGGCATTGACACTAGTCCGGGCGTAGACGGCTGTTCCTCTTGCGGAAGGCACACAAGTGTCCTGAAGCAGCAGCTGTCATGAGCGGATGTGGCAGCAATTCTCTCTGTGGCCTGCTCTCACAGCTGGCGCTCACTCGAATGCTTGACCACCCCCTGCGCGTTTCGTTGGAGAGAGTGGACGCTCTTTTCTCTTCGTGTTACTCAATCAGCCCGTGTTGCTGGTGGTGGTGTTGGTCTTGGTGGTGCTGGTGATGCTGCGCCTGCCCAGCTGGAGCTGCTGAGGGAGAGGGTGGTGGTGGAGGTCAGGCTTGCGCAGGCGCTGGTGGCCCTGCAGGGCCTCATGCTGCCCCTCATGCACTCCTCTGCCGCCGCGGCTGCCCTTCATTCTTCGGGAGACTAAGACGGGGAGGGCAGGGGAGGGAGTCTGCCTGCCGCGTTGCCTTGCAGAAACAGGAGGCAGGTTGTGCAATCATTGCTGTAACCGAACCCTGTTTCCTATGTCAGGCGCAGGAATTTTTTTGCCTCATAAATCCGATATTTGTTATGTATGGTGTCAGATGCAAGTTTCTTATAGGCACAGAAGAAGGCGCGAGCCTAGTAGACAAAGTGTTACATGCACACTTAGTCACTGCAAGCACTTTGTAGTTGACGTTAAAGGCTTAAAGCCTGAATGTGAAAAACAGCAAGGATTCTGGTAGGAAACGCTGCTATCTCAATTTCTGAAATGCTGCCGGCAACTCATCCTCATTCCCTGGCTCTCCCCAGATGCCTAGAAGCTCGTCTCCATCTCCCTCATGAGCCACCCATCTGCTCCCCCCCCCCTCTTTAAGCATGCGCTCGAAATGTTCTGGGTGATAGGTGTAGGTTGGAACATTGACTTTCACGGCGACTGCCGTTGCACGTGTGAATGAATCCGACACAAGGTTATGAGGCGTAATTATGTTTTGTATCTTTGACATGTTCTTTTATTGTTTTTCTTGATGACCTAAGTGTCCTGAACATTGTATCAGCCACAGAGCCTTGGCTGCGTACCGAGTCGACTGTGGCACATTGGGAGCTTGGGAAAAAAGCTAGAGCAAGAGCTGTTCACATTCTCGTTACTCATCAATGTGTTGCAGAGCTTTTCCAAGTACCATTGCATGAGGAAGCAAGCGATGATATAATTCAAAATTGTTGGAGGACCTTCGAAATCGCATTGTTAAGTTTCAGAAAACCAGTCAGAGGATGTGGTTGCACCACAGTTTGAACTTTCTACAATACAATCCATGCATTTTGAAATGGGTTAGATATCGTTTTAGAAAAAGAATGAGTTAGCAATTCAGCCTCCTCTAACGGGTGTCGTGACACCGCATGTGGACCATTGTACAACTACTGATAGGTCAACTAGCAATCAAGTCCCTGCAAAATAATGTAGCACCGCAATGAATGCCAGCGCTCGCTTGCAGCCTCACCACCTGCGACCACATTCACAAGCAGCAGACCACTCCACTACCATTGCACGCATGGCCTGACGCAGACGCGCCCCTCCGACAGCACCGACCGTAGGTCTATGTGTAATGAAGGGGATGCGCTCAGATGTACAGCGCATCTGTGCGCATCCGCTTGGCAAAGCCCGCATGCAAGGGCGCACGCTCACTCAGCTGCATGCCATTCTTGTGCCCACCCCCCCAAGCCTCCCTGCCCAGCGCTGTACATGACAACGCAGCTGGGTCCTGCCAGCTGGCTGCACACAGGCAGGCCCGCGTCTCAGTGCACAACGCTGAGCGCATCGACAAGCATGACCAAGAACTGCAAGAGAGAGAGAAAGAGGGAATCGCACGCCCGCACGCATGCGCACACGCGCACACGCGCACACATACAGACACACACGCATGGTAAGAATGGGGATGCGTAGAACTTACCTCGGCACCTACCTGCAGGGTGAGCTGCAAGGCAGCCTTTGCAGAGACAACAGAGCGGCAGGAGATTCGATACGTCGCAGCATAAGCACATGGACTCTGAACCCTCCCTGTTGGCATAATGGCACCACACACGTCATGGGCGAATGTTCAGCCTCGAGCTGACACATGGCAACCCTACTCTGTATCATTTTCAATGTGTCATGCATAGTACCATATAGGACCAACAGCATGTGAATAGCCGCCGATCAGCGTATGTCTGAACGATATGTCTGAATGATTACAATTCTACCTATGAGTGACACATGCCACGTGTCGCACGCGCAGAGGGGGAGAGGGAGGACAAGGAGGGGGGAGGATAAGGTGAGAGTGCTTCCAGTCAACCATAATCAGCCCTCCCCACCCACCCACCATTCATCCGGTTTTCTTGAGGCTCTTTCTCGCGTTCTGAAGGGTGACACGCGACACGTGGAGTGCCCACTGAGCAGTAGTTGCAGGCGGAAGTCCGCACATTGCAAGCTGCCGCGGGGGGCGGCAGGGCAGGAGGGAGGAGGGGGAGCAGGGACAGGGGAGGGAGAGGGTGGGGCGGCCGCTTGGCCAGCACTGCCAGCCTCGCCACATTGCCCGGCCCCATCCCCATGCCCCACCCCTGCACCCCCACCGTCCATCCGCTGCCACGGGGGGAGCAGCGGGCGCGCGTGCACGTGCACACGTGCACAGGAGAGCAAGACTCTTCAGCACTACCAATGCTAAGACTCCAGAACTTGCCTGGCACCTTCCGCCCAATCACATGGCCTCCCCCTCGGCCCCCCTAGCTGCGGCCCGGCCAGGCCAGGTGTGGGGATCTACTCTGTCCACTGGCAGGATGCACTGAACCCCTGCTCGTGCATCTCCCAGCGCATGCAAGAGGAAGCTCAGAGCGGGGCTCACGTCGGCAGGAAGGCCGCACAGATAGAGGAGGTTCCCCGTCCACATAGCGCAGCCACAGCCCTCGCAAGCTGGCAGCAGCGCCCGCCAGTAGCCGCAGCCTGCCCAGCTGCACGCGGCCCCCAGACTCCGACCTCGCACGCATGCTCGCATGACGGCCCAGCGGGGGAGGCAGAGGCAGCTCCGCCGTCCGACTGCCGGCCCGCGCCTCCACTGACCTGCGCTTTTGCCCCGCGCCAGGGGGGGCGCCATCACAACCTGTGCCTCCTCCCCCCGCCTGCAGGGTTGGGGTTCTGCAGCAACCAGGCTCCCAATGCGAGGCTGTGGCTGAAAAGAAAGCGCCAGAACGCCACCTGCAGCACGCGTGGAAGGGAAATGAGGGCAGGGGAGGGGAGGGAACGCTCCCAGACGGCACGCGATGAGTGGTCGACGCCACGAGCTCTGGAAACATGCATGCACGTGCCCGAGGGCTCTGAGGCAGGGAAGAACAGAGGGGCGCGTAGGCAGAGGGCAACGAACAAGAGGGAGAGGAAGAAAAACAGCAGATCACTGCCAGACTGGCACCTTAGCCCCCGCCAGGCCCCAACCCTGCAAAGCCTGCAAGCTGCCCCTAGCCCTCTGCTTCTGTGACCCCTGGACGCCCTCCCCCAGCCCCCAGTCGTGTGCACAATGAGGGGGACACTGCAGGCCAAGTTGCTCTCGCAATCTGAAGCATGCAAACGCAAACTCAGACTCCAAATGATAAGAGAGCCCCGAGTGTGAGACCAGCCGCCATGAGAGAGGAGGCAGCCTCGGGTCTCCATGGCCGAGGGCGCCCGCCTGGAGTCCTCCGCTCGCTCTTGCCAGGGACAGCACAACGCGGGAGGTTTGCTCAACAGCGTGCGACGGCCATACACGCCACACACGCAAGAGCGCACGACGAGGGCGCGCAGCTCCGGAGAGTAAAATGAAGCGTCGCCCTCTGCCTTTCTCTGCCTTTTTCCGCTTCCGCCTTCGGAGACGCGTGGGGTGCAGGCGCAGGAAGCCAGGCCAGGCCAGGCCAGGCCACGTCTAGTGAGAGAGTGGGAGCAGAAGATCGAGCTCGAGGAGCCCTGCAAAGAGCTGCTGGGTGTCCAGGCACACCATAGGGTAGCCAAAAGGCAGGCACAGTCTGTGCACATCATCTTATACACATGATGTCATGCATGCAGAGAAACGAGCACTGTGATAACGTCAACTTATTTGCACCGGTATTGTGGTGTTGGACAGGTCTGCCAGCTGTTTCACCAGTTGAGCTGACTGCACAGCACCGGGCCCCGGTCCTGTGACGGCTGGCTCTGTTTGATAAGCCACGCCCTCAGCAGCTGCTCAATCGTTCAAAGGCGCCCGTTAGGCAGCTGCAATCAGCAGCGTCTGGACGTACTTCGTCTTTATTCTGCTGGCAATCCGGGATTTTGCATGCTTGCGCCGGTGCTGCTGCAGGCAACGGCCGAGCCCAGGTGCTGCAGCAACGTATTTGAGGCAAGCATGCTAAGAAAAGAATTATAGCGGTCCGTTGGTAAAAGAGTGTGTCCAGTCTCTTGATCGAACGATTTAGCAGCGAAAATATTGAAGGACGCATTGAAAGCAATGGTGCTCACGCCTGCAAACAAATGCCTAACTGCAACCCCTAGTGTTTGAGAGCCCGGGTACTTCACGGACCAAACCGCCATGCAGGCATGCAAGTGGTCGTTAAATGTATGTGGCGTACGAGTGGCTACCTACGAGGAAAAATAGGCCTGTAACCTCTGCGACGTACACTTGAAGTGAACAGCTTAATAAAATTGTTCATAGGGAGAGAGGAAGCTATATAGATGGGTCAAGCAAGTTGAGGCCCAGTTTACAGTGGGCAAATCGATAGCGACTTGATTGATTGTAAAGTACGAATCGGTACCTGCAGGTACATTTTTAATTTGAGCGCGATAAAAGTGTTGTTTACGGTGGTCTTTAGGCGCGACGTGATTGATTGAAGTTGGTAAAAACATTGATTGAACTTCGTGGTTTCAATCAATCGAACTCGGATTTTCAAACCTGCTCTCGAGCAGGTTTGTAAATCTGAGATGTGTTCGACCCCTCGAATGACCCCTCCTCGACGATCACTCGATCGACAAGGACTGTCGGTATTAGGGAGGGAAAACAAATAAGGATAGTACTCGTGGTGTACTTACTTTTTTTGGCAACGATTTTGGGACGACAAGGAGTAGATTAAAAACCAACCACACGGGTCATAGGGCTGTAGGCACGCAAGAAAGCTAGTTAAATCTTCCTCACCTGGGATACTTATTGCGCTGTTGCGTCGATGACAGGATGCAGGGCGTTGTTGTGGAACGGTGCATATGTATACTGTTACCCTTCCCTCGCTATTTGGGAGCTGCCAATACAATAGTTGCTATTCCATGAGCAAGCTATGGTGTATTTTAAGAGTTATGTTCGCGGCTGGTGAGGATGTGAGGTTTCGGCACCCTAAGGTCATTTTTAAAGAGCAAGATGCACGATGCACGATATTAAAATATGCTTTGTGAGGTCTGACCGAGCCCGAAAATTACGCGGAGACGAAGCGCGACATCATGTGGAGGGGATTTTACCATTTCCCTCAATCAATTTGTGCCTGTACACTGTAAACGCTTTTTTGTTTAGCTGTTTGACAACTTTGTCGTCTATTTTGTCTTCGTCGCTTCGATCTCGCAATTTTCAATTTCGCTATTCGCGTTGATCAATTGAGTGCCTCTGGCCACTGTAAACCAGGCCTGAGTGTGCCGGCGAAAAGACGTGCTACATCTGATCGGAATGAAATTAAGGTTCGCTTGGAAATTCAAATGCGTGGCCCCCAAAGCTGGACTTAATTTGAGTGCCCTCAGAAGAAGTCAATTATGCATGCCCGCCAAGACGGAGTTTGCGTGCCCGCAGCAGAAGTCAACGTTGCGTGCCCGCAAAGACGGAGCTTTGCGTGCCCCAAGCAGAAGTGGTTTTTGCAGGTTTTTGCGTGGCCCAGGCCCATGGCGTGGCCCCTCAAAGCACCCCAAAGCTGAACTTTGCATGCCCATAGTAGAAGTCAACTTTGCGTGCCCACAGTAGTCAACTCTGCGTGCCCGCAAAGACGGAGATTTGCGTGCCCCCAGCAAAAGTCGATTTTTGCGTGCCTTCAAAATTGAACTTTGCATGCCCTCGGCAAAAGGCAACTCTGCGTGCTCGCAAAGACGGAGCTTTGCGTGCCCCCAACAGAATTGATTTTTGCGTAGCGCCCAGAGCTGAACTTAGCGTGCCCACAGCAGAAGTCAACTTTGCATGCCCGCAAAGACGGATCTCTGCGTGCACCCAGGAGTAGTGAGTTTTGCGTGGCCCCTAGAGCTGAACTTTGATCAACTTTGATTGCCCCAAGAAGTAGTCAACTGCGAGCCCCAGCAGAAGTGAGTTCTGCGTGGCCCCTGCCCAAAAGCTGAACTTTGCGTGCCCACGATAATCAACTGATCTGCGTGCCCGCAAAGACGAAGCTTTGCGTGCCCCCAGCAGAAGTGAGTTTTGCGTGGCCCCTACCCAAAAGCTGAACTTTGCGTGCCCACAGTAGTCAACTCTGCGTGCCCGCAAAAACGGAGCTTTGCGAGCCCCCTGGGGCCAGCAGAAGTGAGTTTTGCGTGGCTCCCAAAAGCTTAATTTTGCGTGTCCACATGGCGGAAGTCACCTCGTGCGTGCCCGCAAAAACGGAGCTTTGCAGTGCTTTGCAGAGTTTTGCGTGTCCCAAGCAGAAGTGGTTTTTGCGTGGCCCCCAATTAAAGCTGAACTTTGCATGCCCACAGCAGAAGTCAACTTTGCGTGCCATATTAGTTGACTCTACGTGCCCGCAAATATAAGACGGAGCTTTGCGTGCCCCCAATAGAAGTGAGTAATTTGTGGCTCTCGAAAACTGAACTTTGCGTGCCCACAGCAGAAGTCACCTCTTGCATGCCCGCAAAGACGGAGCTTTACGAGCCAGAAGAAGGGAGTTTTGCGTGGCTCCAAAAACCTGAACTTTGCGTGCCCATAGCAAAAAACTTAGCGTGCCCACAACTTTTGTTAACATTGCGTGCCCGCAATGACAGAGATTTGCGTGCCCCAGGCCCCTCAATTCGACAAAATTTGTGGATTTTGACATCCTCTGCCCTTCTCTGCCCAAAAGTAAGGATTTCAGAGAACATCCGAAAAAATGTTGAGGAATTGTTTTTGGTATTATTGAACATGCAATAACATTTTATTATAACGGAGAATCAATACAATGTAAGGATTTCAAGCAATATCCTCTCACAATTGTAAGGATTTATAAGACATCTTCATGGTTTAAGTCGGATTTTAGCATCCAAAATCACAAATAACACCCCAAATTCTTGAATAAAGGGGTCCAGCGTGCCCCCAACAGAAGTGAGTTTTGCGTGCACCCTTAACTTATGTTTGCGAGCCCCCAAGTTGAAGTCAAACTTGACTGTCCTTGATTGGCTGGAAGATGATTTTGCGTTCCCTTGTTAATATAAGTATTGCTCTACCTCCGCCTTATCTTAACTTTGCGTGCCCCCACTATGCCACTTTTGTGTGCCCCCACTATGTCACTTTTGCGTGCCCCCACTATGTCATTGTGCGTGCCTTGCGAACTTCATTTTTGCTTGTTCTCAATGTGCATTGAAGTTTGTGCTAGTCAATGAATACTCAGCATTCCCTCGATGAAGCATGTTCGGCGTGTCCCCATTCATAGATTAAATGCTGAGTGCCACTTTCTGGAATGTACACTTAATAAAAAAGTAAGTCCTAAATTTAACATTCCTCTTTTCAAATGCATGAAAATGGCGCAAGTGCAAAAGTACCCGCCTACAAATCGAAAATGCATACCTTGCATTTGGAGAGAGAAGAGAGAAAGCCACCTAATTTGTAGTAATTTAACAGTTGCACTCTCAAATGCAATCCAAAGCCAATTTTCTTGGACACTTATCTTTTCACCTCCATTTGCGGCGTTTTTATTGAAGTGATATTTCTTGTTAGTGT
This sequence comes from Mesotaenium endlicherianum, assembly GCA_009602735.1. Lineage (NCBI taxonomy): Eukaryota > Viridiplantae > Streptophyta > Zygnematophyceae > Zygnematales > Mesotaeniaceae > Mesotaenium > Mesotaenium endlicherianum. Next base: position 61,686 of record WELA01013572.1, on the reverse strand, counting down.
GGTGGATATTCCTTAAAAAAAATTCAACAAAATTTTAAGATTAATGTACCATTTTCCGACACTCCTAGAAGCATATCATCCACAAAAGTGAAAAAATCTTTCTGCCTCTCCATACAACTAATCACCATTTGTGAGGGACATTCTTGATTGACTTTATACTTGGAATACGTACTAAGAATCGTTGTAGGTAACTACAAAAACAAAAACATCTTAATTTGCATGTAGTACCTCCAGATTGTAAACCTTGCGCTCTTAGCACATATGAAGGGTGTTTGTCTTTACAATGCGGCATGCATTGAGTACGGATTTTAAATTAAATTCATTATAAATTGCATGTCCCTAGAGTGTTATTGCTGATCTTTCAGGAAGTTTGAAGCACCACAAACCGAGATACTACGCACGACTCACGTATGCAAAAGCACGCGCTAAAAATAAGTTGTGACATTGTGGCACCAACTTTTCACTCCATGCTAATGACGAACACTTTGTCTATGGAATTCTTGATTGACTCCAGAGTTGGAATGCATAGTAAGGACCCTTGTACGTAACAAGGAAAGCAAACAAAAAACTATACCCTTGAAAGGCCTTTCAGTTGGGGCCCTCTAGAATTTGCGACGCTTTTCGAACATGTGAAGCGTGCTAGTTTAAGACACATTGTGCATGCGGATTTGGAAATTGCATGTCCCCATGTTGCTACTTGTGGATCTTCAACCTGTTCTAAACACTGAAGGCCAAGATATTGTCTATGACTCACAGATGCAAAAGTAGGCGATAAGTCACATACATTTTGAATTGTAATTCTTTTTGATCGCATGTTTGAGTGATAACCCTTAACAATCTGCAAATATTATATACCACAATTTTGAAAAAATGTTATTATATCTCATATTGTTGCACAACACTTTGATTTATGAACTCTAATTAGTATATGACTTCAACAAGACTCTGAACTTCGATGTGGATTTTGCATAGCAATACCAAAACCAATGGCTACATACGCTTGTAAGTGTTGCTACATCTAAATTACATTTCAAAACATATTTTCTGATGGAACTAAGGGTGACCCTTAGTCGTGCATGTAACGTGTATTTACAACCTATTTGCAGGAGTTTTCTAAGGCCATCAATGACCACCTACGTTCCTACCAACCTACCACTCTGCCTATACCTCTGTAGACTTTCTTTGATGAGGTCTTTTTCACCCAATTGAAGCCTGTGTCGATGCCCATATCCTATTCTCGACTTTCGATATGGAAATAGATATTTATCCCCACGTGTCAGGTGCAAGTAAACTTATCAGATGTCTAACTTATTCTCAAAGGAATTAGCAAAGATACCTGATGACAATATAAGAAATGAGGTAAATCTTAAACTGTGGCGACTCGCAACCTCATCATGTCTGTAGATAATTATTGATATTTTTTATGGGTCATATTATGCAATTTCTATGGTTTGTCATGACAACGCGCGTTGCATTAAAAGTCAAATTGCTCTTAGTTTTTAACTTAAAATATTTTCAGATGTCGTCGAAGTTCTCAAGTTCTTCAACGACCAATTCTAACATAGTCCGACTCTCTGAACCACTCAAAACCACGATAGTTACCATTTGTTCAATTTTTTGACGGTATGGTGTGAACAAGTTCAATGTTTTATGAATCGCCGCTTAATTTAAGCTCAAGACTGTGGTTTCCGTCCAATTGCCCACATTCAACATTTTTTGATTCCTTGTCCTCACCCCCACGCAATTTTTTGACAATCCACTTGAAATTAGTGAGCACCATATGGGTATTGGATACTTAGAGTGTGGGTTTTCCATATGGGGACCAATCCCACTGCACATCCTTTGCTAGTGATGGGGGGTGAGTTGTCACCCCTTGTTGGCCGCGCCGGTGGACGCTTTTCAAGGCGACCACTTAGGAGATCCTCAACCAAATCCCACGCGTGATATTGTTTTCTTTAAGTGCATTGCACCATCTGTGGATTACTATGCAACATGTGGATGTAAATGGTCGGCCGCAACATCAAGATTTGTGTTCAACGTGTTGCAATATGTAGTGAAGATAACGAGAGGAAGACATGTATTCAATAACACGAACAGTGTAACTAGCAAATCCACTGTAAGTATTGAGCAAATTGGCAGCTGGCGCGTGACTATCGAAGCAAAAAGAATTATGTTATTATTGTGCATACGCTTGTGTGACGTACAAGTGTGTCCTATATTTACTTAAATACTACCCTTCTGAGTCGATCTATATTTTTTCCCCATCTTCTAATCAAAAGCTCAGTGAAAGACGCCGAGTGAGCTTTTGCGTCTCGCATAGTGGATTGGTGAGTGTGGCAACTTACTCCCTACTGTAGTGGGTTTTTCCTTTGCAAGATAGAGGTAACTAGCGATTGAGTTTCAGGCAAAATTTCCATACATTATGCAACTTAGATTTGTGGCATTCAATGTTGCAAACCTTCAGTACCGTAGCAAATTCGATGATTGAACAACGTACACGTCGCTACCCTTTTATGAACGTAACGGTGAAGTAGAGTGTCTGATGTTGAGTACGCATTTCGAGTACCTCCAATGAATCTTGTACCTTTTGTGATGACATATTTGATATACATTTTGAGAAGGTGCAACACGTACCTTAATCCGCGATCAACCTTGAGATTGGCATGGTGTAAACTGCAGTATCTAAGTTGTTGCTTCTAGGATTCCTTGCCCGGTCTCTTGAGTAACCTCATGAGCCAAAGTTGCTGTGGTGTTATTGTCCAATCCTAATTTGACTTTGACTATACTACTATTCCCATTTAACAAACTTGGGGCTCCTCAAAACGATTAACCAATGATATGTATGTATATCCGAGGCAATATGTGTCAAAGTGCATGCAGGTCAAACAAGCAAGCAATCAGCAGGTCTTTCGTGCACAACGACAGTGGAGCAATACTGATATAGAGAGTTGCAATGGACGTTGCTACACGCGCCACGCCACGCCAGGTCCCTCCGCAAGGGCTGGGGTGGATGTTGGTCTCTTAGTCAGATTCAAGTATGCCAAATTGCTCAATTATATCTGACACCTCTTCAAGGCACGTGCACAATTTGCAAACACCAATATATACTGCTCAATACATGAGCTATTCTTTAGCCGCAGGTCCCATGGGTGTGTCTCCGTAATTGCTTTTAATTGGACCATCAGCACCCGCCAGCTTGCCCTCAAGGTGAAGGCTTCCTGCAGCCGATAGCGTCCCAATTAAGAGGCGCAACATGTGTACGTACATTGACAAGACGAGAGTGCGAAACATAGCAAAACTCTTTGCGCTTCCGATTGGCTTGGTATGAAAAGCTATGGTGTTGGAGTCGAGAGACGCACCTGCTTATAAGGGACGCACACACTGCTTCAAGAGGGTGGAGCGGGGCAGGCTGCATGGTCACCAGTTGCGCTCGTGCGGCTCAAAGTAGCGCAGCTGCAGGGCGTCAAAGACGGCCCTCTCTGTGTCACACGCCACCGACACCGCTTCCTGGCATCCATGCATGCCCCACCCCCTGCCCCTTCAGCACAAACACTGCAATGCAACGGGCAGCCGACTTGCTCCAGGGGCTTTCGCAGCACCCAGCTGGTCCCTTCTCCCGGCCCACACAATCTAATGCATGTAGAGTGGCAGGAAAACCTCTTCCTAGAAACACCCACTGACACACACACACACACACACACACATGCGTGCCCGCGTGCTTACATGCATGGATTTGACAGACACACACTAAGAGGGCGAGATGGAGCGACTGACATGGTCGGCTTGGCGAGAGTGGGCCCCCAGGGGGAAGAGGCCGCGGTCGTTGAGCTTGTAGCCCTTCTTGCCCGCCTCGTGCCGCACTCTGTTACCGCCACCACAGCCCACACCGCACTTTTGTTGCATCAAGTACTTCTGATGCGCGACACAGCCGGCCCACGCGGACAGAGGACATGCGGCACATGCGTGTCTAGAAAAGGAAAGACATGGGCGAGTTGGGTGAGCGGGTGAGTGAGCAGGTGAGCATAGCAACTGACTTGCGGTTGAGGACATCATTGCCCGTGAAGTAGATGAGCGCAAACGCAAACTGGGGCCGCGGGTACACCTGCGGGTCACGCACGCACAGACATGCATGCACGCGTGCAGGTGCAGTGTGCTTTAGGGACATCCTGCTACCTGTCTACCAGAAGAAGGCACAGCATGATATGACGAGTACCGCCAGCTGGACCACCTGTTGATGCATGAAGTAGCTTGAGGAAGTCTGCGGGCGCAGGCCCTCCCACTGCAGAGACACACAGAGGGAAGGAAGCAGGGAGGAATGGTGGAAGGCAGGCAAGAGAGGTAGGGAGGAAAGAGGGAGGGACGGAGGGAGGGAGGGAGGGGGAAAGGAAGGGGGGAGGAGAAGGAGAGAAAGGGAGCACAGACTTTGATGTCGATGCGGCGGTGGCGCGTGTGGCATCCGGGCAGCTTGCACACGCCCATGAACGTGTCCATGGCCAGCCTCGCCTCCTGCTAGCCTTCCCCCCCCCCAACCCATTCATCGGATGGGCGTGAGCCAGCTCACTTGTACGCTTGCCCACTCACTCCAGACACCAGGCGTGATCAGATAAGATAGAGAAAAGGCGTGCATGCGTGCATGCATCTGGCCTGGGGGACCCGCACGCCATGCAGCAGCAGCACGCGCGAATGTGAACAACTGGGGGGGGCAGAGGAGTTTACGAGGGGGGTGAAGGAGGAGGAGGAAGGGGAGGTGAAGTCGGGGGAGGCCACGAGGAAGGCCTGCCGCCGCAGCTCTGCCAGCAGCCGCCCCAGCAGGCCCCTCTCGCTGCGCCCGCACGCAAATACACACCCACACTGTCACTGGTACACACTGGCTTTCCAAGCTGTGGCTGAGGCCCCAATTGCATTTGGGAAGCTCAGAGAAGCAGGAGAGAGCAGAGGGTGCAGCTGGCAGGCTGGGCTTCTGACCTGGAGCCGTCGGGGTGGGTGATGAGAATGTCCACATCGCCGCACGTGGTGTGGCCCCGCCGGAAGGACCCCGTGCACATCACCCACGCCTGCACACACGCACCGATGCAGCACCATGATCAGCTCTGAGCGGACCCCGTGCCCCGTGCGAGGGTGCGTGCGTACACGCTGACCTGACCAGCAACTCATTTCACGCGCTGTTCTCATCTTCCCACATGGAAGATGGTGAGCATCATTCCCTCGAGGGTACTTATGCACTGCTACTGCCAGAATGAGAGAGCAACAAGCAGGCAGGGGCAGAGGCAGGCAGAGGGAGAGAGAGAGAGAAGAGGGGGGGGAGGGAGGGTGGTGAAGGGCAAGGGGTACCCCGGAGCACAGCTGGAGGGCGGCATTGCGCACGACAGCTTCGATGGCTGCCACCTCATCGCGCGCAATGCGGTGCGACAGGTCAGCGTGGAACTGCAGCCCTATGGCCGCCATGGAGCTCAGAGAGGCCTCTCCCTTGAGGTGCTGCTCCCCTCCCCCACGCCCGCAGCCTTTGTAATGTCCATCATAGTGTTATGGTCGTAAGACTTACTCAAGCGGCACCACGCTTGCATGCATGCCTTGCTAAGCAGCAGCAGCAGCAGCAGCAGCAAGAGAGGGGGGGGGGGGGGGAACCTGCAGAGAGCGGTGGCCGGCGGCGTAGAGCTGGCGCGCCGTCTTGGGGCCCACGCCCCACACAGACGCAAACAGCTGCTGGCACTGCACCTGCAACCGAGCAGGGAAGAGCAGAGCACATGCAGGTGGGCAGGTAGGTGGATGTCGCCACCTCCTCCTACACACGCCCCCCTCTCTCTCTTTCACGCACTCGGAGAGAAAAGAGAGAGAGCCATGCATCAGCCACCACCCTCCACGCAGGCCACTTGACTGCGTGCATTGCAGGCAGCTGGCGGACTACATGCACACTCACTCTTCTTGGAAGGATGGATGGATGGAGGGAGGGAGGGAGGGAGGGAGAAGTACCACAGGGTCGAGTCTGAAGGCCTCCAGCTTCTGCAGGCGCCCTGTGGCCGCCAGCTGGAGCACCTTCTCGCTCATGCTCTTCCCCAGCTGCAGGCCGCGAATGTCGTCGGCCGTGGCGATGCGCACGGGATGGCGCCTCAGCACATTCGCCACCTGCGTGCGCACGTGCGTGTGCATGCGTTTGCGTGCGTGCGTGCGTGTGTGTGCGTGTGTGCGCGTGCATGACTTTCCTCTCACCGCGGCACGCTGTGCATGATGAGCCCCCGCACGCGCCTCCGCCGCTGGCTTTGCAAGCTGATATGTGCACCCAAGCAAGGTCCAGGCGACAGGTGCTACAAACATGATATCCTCAGCTCACAGACAGAGGCGCGCACACGTAGAGGGGGAGACAGGAAGGGAGAGAAAACCAGGGAGAGCTACCTTCTTGTAGGAGAAGGCACGCCAGGTGTCACCGAGCACGTGCGCGTAGATGTCCCGCAGCTCCTCCAGGGGCGCCGTCAGATGCGCGTTCACGTTCTCCGCTGCCGCCATGCCGCCCGCGTCAAACGGGTTTGGTGTGCCGTCGTCGTCGTCGTCGTCATAGTCATCCTCCTTCTCCTCCTCCACGTCATCCGCCCCCCCCCACTCAGCTGCCAGCTCAGCCTTGTGCTTCTTCCTGTACGACAGCCTCCCTCCAAATGGAGCAGGAGCAGGAGCTGCAGCACCAGCAGTGCCCGCTTTCTTGGTTGCACTGCCCCCCTCACCGTTGGAGCTGCCGCCTGCTCCTCTCCCCCCTCCCCCCCCGCCTTCTCCTCGTCCTTCTCCACCTGCACCTGCACCTGCAGTCTCCGGAGGGAGGGGACAGTGTGGCAGCGTGGGCCCCCCCTCACTGTTATCGTCCACAAGCAAGCGATATGCGTGTGTGCTCAAGATCGTGCCGTGTGTCAGGCAGTCCTCGATCCACTCATATCTGACAGCCACCTGGGCCCACAAGCACACACCCTCGCCCACTTGCAAGCTTCAAGTACTGCTGGAGGCTGATGGTTGGGCATCATCCACACAACAGGCACGCACAGCGGGCAAAGGAAGGGGTTCCTAGAGAATTGCCGCTCGGCTGAGCCAATGCTTGGCCGGCACGAAGAGAATATGCGCCATCACGAGATAGATTGAGCTTTACATCTTTAGAGGGACAGAGGGAGAGAGGGAGACCGAAGGAGAGCGGGCCTACTGCGGAGCTGGTGGGGGCCAGAAGGGCGGTTGTGAGAGCTGCAGAGAGGTGCGAGGGCGACGCCGCCAGCACGTGCGTTGCTCCACCCGCTGCTGCTGCTGCACCGCCAGTCCCCGATGCACGCACCACTTGCCCTCCCTGCTCCACCATGCGCTTTCGCCATATCTGCTAGATGTCACACATGCGTGAGATAGCCGAACACCCCCCTCGAGCTCTCCGTTTTGATCTGCAGCAGGAGGGTGGTTACGCTCTCTCTCACAGACACGCCCCCAGTGAAGAGCTGTAAAGCACCCCCCACAAGTGCGCGCGCGCACACACACACACACACACACACGCACGCGCACGGCTTTTTGGACGCCGTTCCCTGCCCGCATGCCTACCATTGTCTGTTTGGAAGTGGGGGACAATTAATATGAGGAACACGCAGCCATGCGAGCATCAGTTGGCATGTACAGCAACAGGTGTGAAACCAACGGGGGGAGCGCCACATGCGGCAGCGGGGCCGCGCACCTCCAGGCGGCGCATGGCCACGCCGCCCTCGATGAGAATCGCCCGCACTCCCTTGAAGGGACCAGTGCGTGCCGCCGCCGCTGCCAGCGCCGCTGCTGCTGCTGCTGCTGCTGTGCTGCTTACCCCTCCCTTCTCCACCACATCCTTTCGTTTGCCCCTGCTTCGTTTGCTCTGCTGACGCTGCTGCTTGTTGTCGTCAGCTTCGGTGCAGCTCCTGTCGCTGGCAACCATGGTGGACTTGCAAGGAACGTTATCTGCTGCTTCAACCTCAACAAGACCGGGGGGCTCCTTCTCTACATCTCTTGTGCCCACAAGGAGTGTCTCAGACTTAGTCTCATTCTGAACATTTGCAGTAAGCAAGGGCGGTTCAGCAGCAGCGGCCACTAGCAGCTCCGCTGCACTGCTCCTGCTCGTGCTCTTGCTCCTGCTCTCGCCCTTCCCATGGGGCGTGTCAAGGGTGGCTGCAGGGGCATCTTGTGCTATGCTTGAAGGGGAGCACGCTGCTGCTGCACACACACTAACACTTCTGTGGTCATTCTGCTCTTTCTACAAGTTCTTTACATTCCTCTTCAAGCGACAAATGTCCTCTTACACTACAATGGTGTGCATTACTGACCCTGCACTCATGCAATACTAAACCTGCGCTGATGCATGACTCCTGGAGCCTTCGAAGGAAGATCCAGCTTTCCTTCTGCTGCCTCGAAATAACAATGCATGTACGCACCAGCATATGCCACTGCCCTGCTACAAGTGCCTTGCCGGGACGAAGGCAGGTCTGTGTCGGGGCGGGTGATTGTACTCTCCCAAAAGAGCTTCTTGTTGAGGGAGCTCAAAGACTTCCAAAAGCGGTCCTTGTCCGAAGTCATATACACAGGTGCAACATCCAAGTGCTTGCCCGAGAGTCGAGTTCTGATATGTGGAAAGAGTGCACTTCTATAGTAGAATCGACAGAACTGCAGATCCTCTTCTTTTGAACATCATGCTTTGCTTTTGCGTGAGGGTGACGCTTCAGCCTGCGCGTTGATTGTCGCGACAGTGTGGTGCGTGAGCCCCTGCATATCCAGTAAAGGCATCCCCAGAGCTCGAATGACTCGACTGCTCGAGTATGCTGGAACTCACGTGAATTGGCTTGAACCAATATTTCGTGAATGAAAAATAACAAGGAGCCCTTCGTGCAGTTTAGTGAGGGGAGGTAACCTTATTCGGAGAAACGACACATGCAAGCGGGACGATGAAAAGACCTTTTGATGACCGGGATGATCTGATTTTGCATGGAGATTAGTTTCGTTCGCGAAGCGTAAGCGTAGAATAAGAGTGCCCTCGTTGGAACCCGTGAGAAACTCTTAAGAAGCTTCTGTATGCGCTCCACCACCTGCGGGTCCTCCCAACGCTCCTTGGACTCTCTCCCGTCAACCGACTTGCTTATAGACTAGCAGGGTCTTTCAGAGCGGCGAAATTAATCAACAGTTTGCATAATTTGGAGATACAGGAGACATATGATCTGCAGAGCTGAAGTTGTATTTCCATATCCTCATAGCTCGTCAACGAAGAACTGAAGTGGTCGCAAAGTCAGTCATGGGTGGAGAGGTGGAGCACCTCCGGGTGATGAACATAAATGTGGGGCTGCTGGGTCATGTCGATAGTGGCAAGACAAGTCTGGGTAAGCAAGAAAAGTCACTCTTAAAATGCCTGCCCCTTGCAATAAAGCCTTTAACGTGTCCGTCATCTGTGATGCAACCAACTCTTGAAACCATGTTAAACACTCAGAGCACATTCTTGAATGACCAGATCAAATATGTGGATATGCCACCAAATGGCTAGACGTACCATCAAAGTGGAGACTAATACTACGGGCCTGCAGAGAGTGTGTAAGGGAAGAGCTGAAACGAGTGGCCCAAGGGCAGGAAGACTATGTGGAGCAAGCAGAAGCTGCGTGATTTTAGATATTGGGGGAACCGTGGGGCACAGCCAGGGCAATGAGCAGCGTTGTGTCGACGGCAGCCATGGACAAGAGCCCTCAGAGCCAGCAGCGTGGCATCACTCTGGACCTCGGCTTCTCTGCCCTCCAAGTTACTCCCTCCCAACCTGCCCCTCTCGCCCTCCTCCTCCCGCTGCTGCTGCTGCTGCTGCTGCTCTTGTACGTGCAGCACTTAGATGAGATGCCGTCTGTCACTAATCGGCTAGCTGTGAGAAATGGCTGGGATGGTACGCGTTACAATGGCACAGGTGGCGCTCCCAGAGCGGCTGGCAGGGCTGCCGTACGACAGGATGCAGTTTACTCTGGTGGACTGCCCGGGCCATGCGTCGCTCATCAGGACCATCATCGGAGGTCTCCCCTCCCTCCTCTCTCTCCTCTCCCTCCGCTCCCCCCCTCTGGAAAAGGTCCCCCTTTGCCTTTGCATGAGCACTCAGGAAGAGAAAGAGTGGGAGAGCCAGCTGAGTGGGGGAGCGCTATGGGTGGGGAGGGCAGGGGCGCAGATAATGGACATGATGCTGCTGCTGGTGGACGCCACCAAGGGCTTCCAGACGCAGACTGCTGAGGTAGGCACCTGTGCAGGCAGGCAGGCAGGCCGTGTGGGTGGGAACATGCACCACCCACCCGGGGGG